>BMAW01008854.1:1596872-1616511 GCA_019974015.1 Nephila pilipes | reverse complement strand
TTGTTATGAAACAGAATTGAGAAAGAAATGAACAGATTTGATGGTGACTTTCTTAAAGAGATTTTATAAAGTTTAAATTTCTGTTGTTTCGAACTAAATACAATCACACAAAAAATAATCAATATAAAGTATTCAGCACTCAAATATTGAATCTTAGCATCGGAGAAATATGATTATTTTGTGTGAGTTTGAAACTACTAAATTAATCATCAATGATGTCTGTTTTCGATCTTGTACCTTTTAAACTGAAAAGTATTTTATAAGTAATTATTTTTTGGTGGAGTTTGTTTTTGATATTTATTCTTCAATGACATGTGTAACAAAATCTTAATAAAGATTTTCTATTTCAGATGTAACGATTTTGAAATGAACATTTCCCCCCCCCTGTTTTATCTTTAGATAAAATTCTTTTTGAAAAGCACTTAATGTTTTTCTAGCATCAAAGAACGCTAAAATGGATAAAAACATTTCATTGTATATAAATTGTATGTACAAACAACTCTTCTTGTGAATAAAAAAACAACATTGTTACAGATATTCATCACGTTTTTTGTTTTCTTCCAGAAGTGCCACCAAAGCCTAACATAACTGCAGAATCAAACTTGTACGGTACCAATCTGGGTAAGCGAATTCAACTTCTTTTAACAAAAAATAGTTATATAAGTATTTCTAGTTTAAATAAAACATTCCATGGAATATATGATCTTCTTTGAATCTTTTCAGTTCCTTCGAAGGGTTTCAACCTGTCCCCTGGAAGCAACGTGTCCCCTTATACTCCTCCCTACACCACTTCGTGGGGACTTCCCCGCAATATACTGCCCTCGACCCCTGTAGGTCCTTGCGAGGGCATGGGGCTGACGGTGGGGCTACCCATCGTACCCTGGGGCCGGGGCAGAGAGAAAGGGGCACAGCGGCTGCAGGATGTCTCCTCCTACCTCGACCCAAATTTCACTCCAGAATTACTAGGTAAGACATTGTTCGATCGATTGTTTTGCTTCAGAAAAAAAAGAAGGATTTATATTTTTTCTTCCTTTTCCAGAATCTTTCAAATAGTTGGAAAATATTTTATGATCTAACAATTATTCCTGTTGAAGATTTCCATCCAGCTCTATTTATGCTACTACTTTCATTCCCCCCCCCCTCCTAATTGATTTGCTATACGATCCTAAACGTTAAACTTTCGTAAACTTTCGTTTGAGTTGAAATAAATCCAAAGCTGATTTAAAACTTTCAGGAAAAAGCTTTCAAGATCTTTATATTTCAATGCATTAAATCAAAGCCAATCATTAACCAATCAATTATAGGTTATTGAGCAAGTCACAGAAAGAGAAAATAAAAGGTATTTACAGCGAAAGGATACTGTGCATGAAGACTCCCACTTTTAAAAATTAAAGAATCTCCCCAATAAAAAACAATATTGAACAACTGTTGTTGTTATTCACCAGTTCTTAATACCCTTATAAGCCCCAAGACATTTTCGTATTTAAGATTTTTTTCTGTGTTTCATATAAAATCAAATTAAGTTACATTCCCAATAAAAAAAAGTTGAAAGCTCTTTATTTCTTCTCGCTCATAGCTTTCAGCCAGTCTTGTGGATGTCATTAAACACTTTATTATTTTTTTTTTATGTAACTATAACAGCCAGAAGTTCTAAGAATCAATGTAGATAAACGTAAGCAAGAGTTTCTCCTCTACTCCGCTGGTGGTCGTCCGAAGCTATGGAGGAGACACATTTTTGCTCCCTCGGTTATTTTTGTAACAAGCGTCTCCCCCCCCACCCCGATGTCTGTGCTGAATATAAAACAATAATAGCTCAGATAAGTGGGCTTAAAACAAAATAAAACAAAAACTTATCCGTTCTGTTTCGTTAACATATACGTCGTCGAAAAGTCCAACAGGTAATTTAATCCGAATAATCGTAAGAAATAGTTTATTCGTATCGTATTTGAATATTATTTACAAAACACGATATTTCTTTTCTCGTCTCAAAACACAAAACGACAAATGTCATAACGAAAATATAATTCACAAATTCAAAATTTATGCTAGATATAGCTCAAGATATTGAAAATTAATACTGAATTAACATCCATAAAATACAGAAGTTATTTTATTCGTCGCTGCTAGGGATAGGAATTTCTGTTCTTTTAGGCGAGTTGTTTTTACTTATTCTTGCTCATTTTTAAAGACTGTTCTTTGCGCTGTTCATGGATTCATCTGTTCTTTAGATTACTCGAGGAGTATCTCAATTGTATTTACTTGAATTTAATTCTATACAATTACGACATGTATTCTCAAATAATTATTATACTTATTTGAAGAAAAATAAAGCTGGTTGAATTATTTTTTAAAAAACGTTTGCATTGTTAATAATAAACCACACATGTTATTTTCTAATTTTATCAGCCGACGCGGGAAACAAAGCATAATTAAGGAGGGTTTCATAATGAGAGAGCAATCCTTTTAAAAAAACAAAGAAAATGTGTAAGTAAAAAAAAGAGAATCAGTGCGTGTGTAAATGAACAGTAAAAAAGGAAAAATCGAGGAGGATTGATCAGATTAAGGGAACAGAAATTAAAGAAATTAACTTAGAACATTCAACAGATCGGATATAAAAAATCTGGGAGCACTCAGTGTTTGAAAAAGAACGGATCTGCTACCTGCTGAGTTCGCAGCACTTGGCAGCGAGGGACTATGGTTAGGATCAGTTTTCTGAACACTATGTTAAAGCGCGGGGCTGAAAAAAAAAAAAAAAAAAAAAACAGTAGGCACTAAGCTAAGAATTATCACTCTTTCAAATGAATTGGTTCAAAAGACTCGTCTCTAGTCACTACTCAAAACTCAAATATTCTTCATTCAATATATTTATAAACACAGCCAAAATAATTACAACACTCTATCTGTGTAAATTATGGAGTCCGATTAGTACCATTTCCGTTCCCTGATCTTCATCCAAATAAAAATAAAAGGTAGCATTTCTGAATGCAAAAATCCTCTTTTTGAATAAAGTTTGATTTTGCCCATCACGACACAGGCCTTTAGCTGAGCTCGATTATCATCACCAAAAAAGTGAGACAAACTAAAGATGAGATTGAGACATATTACTAAAGCGTTTGTGAATTATCACCATCTGCGCGAGTTTGAATCAGATATATATATATTTAAAAAAAAATTTCAAAATAATAGAGTATTTTCATTTTTTAGATGAGGTATCGAGTCCCGAGCAGCTTCCCGTTCCCGAGCGATGCGACAGCCTCCAGTCGAGCGTGAACAACATCAACAATGACCTGAACATTGCATCTCCGGAGGATGACAAAGAGACCAACACAAACGTGGCCTCTGCCCTCGAGGGCAAGAAGGTGGTCCTTCCCCAACTCACGACAGCAGAAGTGTCTTCCGAATCAGAGTGAGTCGAATTGAAATTTTTTTTCTATCGCCTTTTTATACGATTCATTTTTTCTGTCACTTTGAATAAAATAATCTTTAATCGATATTTCTATTTATTCCATGCCTGCTTTGGATTATAAAGGTGTTGTAAGTAGTTTTTTCTGATTCAATTCTATAAACATATCAATTTAGTTCGTTCAGAAATGAGGAGAGGAAAACATTCTTTCAAATGAATAGAATACAGTGTCTAACTTATTAGTATTTTTTATCCAGATTAAATTTTTATAACATTAACATTTTCCTTATTGTTGATATGAATTCCACTTCAAAACTTCTGATAAATATATGAATTGTTTTAATATTTAGAACTGTAGATGAAAATGGAACAGGTTCTTAAAATTATTTTTAATTTATTTTTACCTTCTTGGTATTGAAAGAGACTTGGTCAGTAGAAGAAATTTAGCATGCATATTTAGGGCTTCTTCTTTTTTTAAATCCAAGATGTTGGGTTATTTTAAATGCCTTGAAAAAATAATTATTTTTTTATTTAGGGAGACATTTTTATATTACTTAGTTATACTTACAATGTATATGTTTATTAGTTATACACAAACGTTCACATGTAATCTTTATATAACGTAGAGGTACCAAAATATCAATTGTTACAGAAATTACTGTTGTAAAATGTTTAGATTCAATAAAAGTTACAGTTATGTTCCTCATGCCAATTTAATTTTTTTTCTTATATTTGTGGAAATCCGCAAATAGTTCTTCAAAATTTTATTTAGCATAAAGCGTAAAAGAGAACTTCAATAGTAATAATAACGCACAAAGCATACTTCAATGTTTTATGGAGAAAACTGATAGGCTATACTGGTCTCATTAAAACTTTTGATGAGACATATACCCTTTTTTCAGGTATTTTTGACTGAGATGAAATTTTTCAAAGAATTT
The DNA here is from genome assembly GCA_019974015.1 of Nephila pilipes. Lineage (NCBI taxonomy): Eukaryota > Metazoa > Arthropoda > Arachnida > Araneae > Nephilidae > Nephila > Nephila pilipes. The sequence goes on along the minus strand of BMAW01008854.1, from coordinate 1,612,170 downwards.
TTATAACATTCATTCTTACCATAAAAATTGGATATTTATGAAATATAAATAATCAAAAACTTACTAGATTTGCTTAATTCAGTTTTTTCTCCTATAAGAATCAACACAGTATAAGAAATATCAGTTTGCAGGTTCGTTGATTTCTAAATTTGCCCTTTTACTTATCTAGAACAATTCTCAAATTAAAATAGCGGCAATTTTCATTAAAAAAAAAGGCTCGTGCAAGAAATGGTAAATTCATTCAGATTTATAATATGCAAATAAGGAAACAATTTTTTTTTTACCATACGAGTATTTTTATTTTGACATCTAAGCTTATCTGAGTTCTTAATTGTTTTATTAATAATCATTATTATTTTTATCGATACCTTAATTCTTTTCCACCTCATTGAAAATGTTTCACTACGCAACTGCTGATAAAGTTACGCAATAATGAAATAAATTGCCTCGAGAAATTCCCGGATATTTTTCCTTTTACGTATCCTTTAATCTAGTAGCTCGAGGGTGTTAAAGTAAATTCATGTGAAATGGAGAGACAATTTTAGTCGCAAAAGCGAATACAAATAAGTTGTAGATCACTAAATTTTTTGCAAATATCTGTTATTTATAAGTATAATAATTGAAACTTTAACTCCCCCCCCCCGGACAGAAGTCAAAAAAAGGTGATACCTTTAATAACTGTTTCAATTCTTAATCTCATCTGAAGAAAATTTATGTCTGTGTGAATGGCTTAAATTTAGAAGACAAAGTGTTCAGAGGAAAAATCGCCTGAGATACTTTTATTAACAGTATGAAATCAATTTTTTAAATCCAAAATGTTCCGAAGTCTAAGCTAATGTTAGGATAAGAAATGAGTTTCATGAAAAAAAAGTATCCTAAATGAGAAAATTCATTTTTTTTTTAGTTAATTGATTATGTTATTCCATTAACATCATAATTTAGTTCCATTCAAAGCATCAATAGGGAAATCAAGATGTGATGAGAATCGAGACAGTAATAATGAGGATGTCCCCTTTTTTTTTTTTTGACGATTTTACAAACACTCTTAACCTTAGATAGTTAAACATCCCATTAAGATGGCTGAATTGGGGAAGTACTCGGGAGGCAGCTTTGGATTGAGTTGATTAGCATTTAATTGTTGCGGCCTCAATACTAGTTTGGTGCGACGAGAATTGACATTGATGAACTGAACATTCGTCTAATAAATTACTTAGTCTCGTCCAGTTTTACGAATTCGATATGTTACCTTTGCACTCACAAAACCATTATTATTAGTAAAATGAATTATCTGAAGGTGATAAGTACAGATGTTCACTTATTATTTTGAGAGATTTATCGTAATCATCGTCAACAATCGAATTTTTTGTGATAACGTGTAGAAGCTTACAGCGTTCTGTCAAAATAAATACTGAAGATATTTTCAGAATTGGAATGTCTAAAACATCGCGGCGAACAAAATGCAGAATTTGTACTTTCAATTCATCTAAAAAACGCAAAAAGACAAATTACGAATGTAACTACTGCAATAAAGCTATTTATGGAGAGCACTCTTTTAAAGTATGCCAGGAGTGCAATTGCTAACTTTTAAATCACTTTTCTAATTTTTTAATTGAAATATTCTAATATTTTTCTTAGTTATGCTAATTTGTTTAAAATAAACAAATACAAGAAATACAAAAATATTCCGGTTTTTAATTCATCGTTTGTGAGTGGAATAATTATTTGCAAAATAACACTGATTTAAGTACCTGGGGTTAAAAATTATTAAAACTTTATTCTGCATCGTTTATAAAACAAAATTTTCTACCCCCATTTACTCTAAACTACAGAATTATACTTTTCATTTCGTCTTTTGGAATACGCTGTATAGAGGTGAAATGCTTATAATATGGTTTTTTAATTTTTTGTGTGTATCAGAGAGAGTTTCGACTGAAAATTGTTTTAGGAAAAGTGATACTGGAACATTATTTCAATATTTTTCTTTTCTTAAGTATCGCTTTAAATTCATAAGGCGTATATCAGTTTTTAAATTTCTACTTTCATTACATAATATCAATACACCAATTTATAATATCAATATATTAATACGTAGATTAAACTTATAAGGGAAGTGAAACTTAAAATATTCTTTTTAACTTTTACAGAGAAAGCAACGAGACATCTGTGTGATAGTAGCCAATACGAGCTCGAGTCTCTTCTTCTTTCCCGAGATGGTACCAAGACACCAGAGAGATTTTGTTTCCATTGTGTTGTGTGTACATATTCTATCACTAGAGTGTTCTAAATCTACTTAATTTAATTCGAGGACCACTCTCTTGCGTCTGCAGAAGAGAGACAATGAACTTTAGAGGCAGACAGTATAGTGGACATATTGTTACTTTATGTGTAGATGAAAGACATTTCGTTAGAAACTTTCCTTCAACTTCTCTGCATCAAAATATACAGAAAAGAAATAGAAGATGTATTTTCTTTATATACGAGGACCGAAAGAAAGGTTGAATTTTGTGATATAAAACTAGGAATCGGATCGGAAAGTATTTTAAGCATTCAACTTTGCAAAAAAAAACCAAAATAGCCTTTCATTATCTATTTCTATTCTTACGTCTTAAATATTCTTTATCCAATAGGTACTCGTGATCTTTGCGATTAGGTGCATTACTGCTTTATCTTTAGAGCCTTGACTTCTGTTTCATTTTCCATTGTAAGGATGCATAATCAGTGCCAAACGCATTCGCATTGTAAAGAGTCATCTTCCTTTGTTTACATCATTTCCGCATTTTAGCCCTACATTCCGGGTTAGTTGCTACGTTTAAAATATAATGTTGACATCTTTTTCGGCGGTATATTTATGTTTTAAATTTGTTTTTTTATATGCTAATTCATGCGAAAATTATTCAGATGATCGTTTGTGTTTTGTTTTGTATTAAAAATACGGTTTTAATTTTTTTCCCCCTTTAGTATTAAAAGGAGGTATTCTAATCTATGAGAAAAATCATTTTACTGTGTGCATGGGCTTTGTATTAAAAATACGGTTTTTATTTTTTAATATTTAATTTGGCATTTTAATGCATTATTTTCTTAACTCTTTTTAGTAATAGATATGTAATAAAAATATTATGCATAGTATATATATATATATATATAAACCTTCTCCCCATTTCATCATCGCAAATATCTAAATATTTTATATTGGCTCTCAAGAGTCATTTATTTCCTATTTAAAATTGCATGTTAAAATAATTCTTTCTTTTAATAATTCTCATAAAATTTCGTATTGTAAATTATTCTTCAAAATCTGAGTAAATTAAACTTGACTTAGTGGTTAGTTATGTATGTTCTGTTTGAAAACCAAAATTAAAAGTCATTTTAACTAGATGTTGTGCTAAAATAAGGCAACAGTTCTTTAATATCATAAAGCCAATGACTAGATTTGATTTAAAATGCATTTTTTTAGCAATTTTATCATAACTTTTGTATTTAAGAAACTCGTTTCTTCATGAATTATAAGATCTGTTCATTATCACCCGAAATTAAGTTTTAAATACCAGTTATGCGTGTACCACTGCCAAAACTTATGATGTGCGCAGTAATTTAAATTGTTCTATCGACCGATACAGGCTAAATTCTGCAGTGAAAATATTCGAACCAAGTGTACTTACTAAGCTGAAATTTATACCAGTATTTATGTGTAAATCTGATTGAGCTACTTGTCTTTGTCAATCATGTTTCCGAAATCCGTTGCTAAGTTCTCTTTATTTAAAATCATTGTGCCTTTTCTAAATGCTTTAACATTCCATGTGTGTTTTTATGTATATTCACTGTTAAGACTGAAAGCATTCCATTGTAAATAAATGTAGAATACATTTAACAAAAGCGTCTTTAAAAGTAATGTAAATAGGATCATTCTGTTTTGAAAGATGTCGCACAGATACTATCCATGTGTCATAATTCTGTTTCCATTTATTTTTTGAGATGTAAATAAAGCTGTTGGATATTCTTAATAATTTTCTGGGGTCATTTATTGCAGTTCAGTGGTTTCGTCATTTAAATAGAGAAATCATTTCAAATGATATAATCTTTATAACACCAATTTTAAATTTTATATGTTTTTTCCACTATAATTTAATTCACTTTACAAATTACTTTGAATTTTGTATCATATGTTACGCATCATATAGTTTTAATAATTGATAAGGTTATAGAACTGAATAGTTCAATATCTTTCCGTAAAAAAATCCCACACATGCAAAAATATAGGTGAAATTCATGATACGAAGTATTGTTCCACCATCTGCTTCACATAATTCTAATGTGATAAAACAATAATTAACAATGCAAATTATACATTTTCAAATGGCCGGAGTCACCCTAATTATGCAAACGGATTAAATCTAAATCAATATAAGTTTCTCCCCTTCCTTCACATAGATGAGAACCAAGTTTTATTCTAAAAAGAACTTAAGTTATCAATAATATAAATTTTGATGATTATGTCTTATTCATACAATCAGAGTTTAAAAATTTACAGGTCATTTTATATTAAAACACACAAGTAAAAATTGTATTTGACTTAAATGTATTACATTTTATAAGAAAAAGCAAAAAATAAAATTTTGGGAGAATCTTATTGATAACACATCATTATTACTCATTGAATTTGAAATTGAATGTGTGAAATTTACAAATTCACATTTATTTTACAAATTTCTTAGAATGATTACTAGAATTATTTCTTTTTCAAAGCATCATAATCAACTTATAATTAAACTGATATTTTTCTGTAAAACAAAACAAAAAAAAATTGTAATCCAAAATTATAATTGTATAATTCAAAAATCATACAGCTGTTACAGCTTAGTAATGTAACTTGATTAAAACAGAAAGTAATTTGATCCAAATTTAAATCTAATGATATTTTTTAAGACATTTGAATTAGTTTGTGATAAATGAAAGCGTTTAGACATCAAGAATATTACCATTCAAAATATTTAATTACAATTTAACTATTCGCATTTCTTTTTCAGATTATTCAGAAGTCATTCATGTATTAGAATAAAAACGAATGCCTTCACTTTTAAAATGTTAGAATCAACTTATTAAATCAGAGGAAACATACTATTATATTTTTATATGTTTAGAGAAATAGCCATGTACGAATATAGCTTCAACTATTCAATTCTAAGTTGAGGCCTTATTATTCTTTTTAGTTAGTGTTATAAAATTAAAGCAATTTTTTTTTTTAAAAAAAAAGGAGAAGAATAGAAAACATATTTTTATACATTTATTAAAAAGATTTAGTTATTTTAGAGTCGGGACTTTTGAAAAACCTTCGTTAACAAAGTAAATTTTGAAAAAGTTTGCTAATTTTCTGAATAGAGTTAAATGTCTACTTAAATTATCTTCAATACAATACAAAGATATATTTTTAAATGAGTACCAAATCATTTTTGTTGAAATTAGAAAAAAATTAGATACAAAACAAAATTGGTCAATTTCAAAATAATAATGATATATTCAGACACTTGCGCATAAAAACAACTGGAATAGAATTTATTCGATTAAAATACAACATTTAGAAAATACAAGCGAATGTATTTTCGTACATAAATGAGAGTTAATAGATTTATAGAAGAGATCAACAACACCGATATTTTTAGTGAACGAAAAAACATTCCTGTAAATTAACTTTCAGATTGAATACGCGTTCTTCCTTTTCGATGAACCATAAACATATTTCTTGCCAAGTTTTATTTACACACTTCATTAAACGGACATTTCCTGTACAGAAGCGTTGATATTGAGAATAAAGCCAAAAAGATTAAATAAATTCTTCTGGGTGTAGACAAATCCTTTCATTCGTTTTTACAAAAAACTTCTTATAAAAGATGATCCCCTCTTCTGAAGAAAAGAATTACAGGCGTCTGATCATAAAATCGAGAAAGAGGGAAGGAAAAAAAGTTATGTACACATTGATTGGTAGATGGCGCTATGTACACTGAGAAAGATCACTGGAAGTCTGTTCATAAGAGGCACTTTGGGATGGATGTATATAAAAACACGAAGAATCCATTGGGTATGGAAGTGACTGGAGTTTGGCCACCTGGCGACATTATTCCCAACTATGGTTGGACACATCAGATACCACAAGGAGAGATGGAATTACAGAGAGCAAGGAACATTTTTCTTTCTGCATAAAACTTCTGAAAGTTTTTTTTATTTTTTGATGACTCTTTTATGTACAAGATCGTTTCAAGATAAAATTGTCAAATTGGGCTTTTTGAAACTATTGGTGCAACAGTTTCTCTTTATAAATGTAAGTATAACTAATCAAAAATAAACTTTGCACGATTTGATTTGGGCTCGGGCTTACTCTCAATCTTGATCTCACAAATTTGATTCAAATTACAAAAAGGATAAAACTAATGGTTTTTAAAACAGTTAACATCTCTAATTTTTTGAATCTAATTGAAACCAATAGCAAAATTTATTTTTAAAAAAAACTATGTATAATATTAATATTTGAATTTTAAATTAACATATGACTTAAAGTTTAGTTTTTCTAAAATGTTTCTTCATCCTTAAATTTTATAATAACAAATCTCTAATATTAAGTTCCCATTTTACATCTCTGTATCTCCCATCTCACACTTGTTTCAAATCCGTTCTTTTAAATTAGTCCTCAAAGAAGGTACTTCAAGGTCATAACATTCTTTTCTTGGACATGGCAACGCTCTGGTGATTTCTAGCAAATCTTTCTGCTCAGTACACTCGAGTTTGTGATCACTCATAAGAAATGCTATATCCAGCCTCAATAAAGGTAAATGAAAAATCGTTGTTCATTCCCGCAGTGCGCGATGGTATGCTTAGGGGAGATGAAAAAGAGAGACCTTGAGGCACCTATTTTGAAGCAACGGACTATAGTCCCGGAGGATTGTTGTCGTTCACTTCCCCAGTCGCCATGTCATAGATGGCGTCGATGAAAAGCATGAGCTGACCTGCGGTGCCCTGGCGCAACTTGTTCCAGTCCATGCCAACGGGGCGTAACGTGCCCTGGATGCCCACAGCCTGATGTGTGAGGGAGGCCACCAGGCGGCGCAACAGGTCATCGCGCACCATTGTAGACTTCGGACGCAATCGCGCTATGAAGCGCACCAGGTATTCTGTTGTGTAGCGAGTACCCTGGGGAGAAAAAGTGAAGCATCATACAATCTGGATGAAATATAATAAATAATTTCTAGAAAATAAATTAATTACTATATATTTGTATTTTAATGAGGAATTCGTCCAGGTTTATAGGGGGGAGGGTCAAGTGACACAAATGCAGAGGTGACACGGGGGAGGGGGTACAAAGGGACTTATGCACCCTTGCAAAATTGTTTTCTGAAATTCCATCCGAACCTTACTCTAGCATAACAGTTTAATCAGTTTTTGGATGCTTAATTTTACATCTTAAAGAAAGATTCACAAAACATAAAGCAATTATGAGTTCATTAAATATTTTAACATACCGGAGAACTATCTCATATCATCAGATGAAAATAAAGTAGAAATACTGAAATAATCTTATTCAGATTTGTCAGATTATAGTAATAGTATTTTTACTGCAGAATATATGAGCAACAGAAAAAGAATTTACTGGTACATGAGACAACATTGACTGTTATAGAAATTTGACAAGAGTACAAAGTATATATTTTCCCGAATATCCATAAGCTTTAAAACGTTTTATTCGTCTTTGCCTTTGTACTTTCGAAATATTGATTTCAACTACGAAATATTTAAAAAAAAAAAAACTACTTAAGAAACAGATACTAATGAAATACGTTTAAATGGTTTGTTAATCATATATTAAAATGTATCTGCAAGTGAAGAAGTTTTAAATATTTTACAAAAACAAAGATCGAAATTAAATGTTAATTCGTAAAAACAAATATGTATATAATTTTTCATTTCATTAAATTCCCACCTTTTTAATCATTTTTAAACTGTAACCATTTTTTTCAATTATTTTTATCAGTTTTTCAATCATATTGGATTCCACCAATTCTAGTTAATAGAAATTTTTTTTTTGTTCTTATGGTATCTTTATTATTTTTCTTAAATTATTTTTTTTTTTTGTAACTTAATAAAAATTACATCAAACTTTGTATAGTTTTAAATAGGATAAATAAGACTGATATAGCACATTTTTTACTTTTTTCCAAGAAAAAATCCTAAACTAAAAAAAAAAAAATGCTTCTATCATGGCAATGTCGATGTGTATCCCCCAAAATTATTTCTGGGTACACCACTGCTACCATGGTCTACGGTGGGTATTAAATAATCATGAAAACGAAAGAGTCGATCAAACAAGTAAGAAGTGAAGTATTTAAGAAGAAATAAATACCACATTCCTTTTAATCGAATTCTAACTTTTACACTTATATAATTTACTTCTCATGCTGAAGTAATAAGGAGGATTTTGAATCATTTCGTAGGATTAAAGTAACTTTTTAAAATTCTTTCAAAAAATCAACGAGCTTTTTTCATTGAATTTGGATTCTCTTTAAGACTATGATGGAGATTTTAAAGACCACAATGTAACTGTCGCAATGAAATACTAAAAGTAAAATAAAAATAATACTTAGGAAAGTCGTCTCTTACATTGTCCAACCTCTTCAACACCTCCCAAGGCTTTTCGGCTCGGATCACGATGATAGATAGATCATTCCGATTGAGCACAGGTTCCTGAAAATGAAATGGAAGGAAAATTATTCATGGAAATTGAGAAGAGAAATGAGGCACACTTTCTGAGAGTACATTATTTCAGTAACAGTTGAATCTTATAGTAGAAAATTCATGTGTTTGAGCAGATGTTTGATTTGTATGCTTGTGTCACCATCCTGGCTACTTAAACTAGTAAAAAAATCAATTTCCAAAAACATATAATAATAATAATGTATCTTAGCCTTATAAAACTATTCTTATTTTGTTTCTACGTGACTTGAAAGTCAAGATATTAAAAAATTATAAAACTCGAAAACCCGGATGTGAGTATTTAAATAACCAGAATTCAGCATATAAACGCTCTTAAAGTTGTCAAACAAAATAGAAATACCATATTCTTTAAATTCTAATAAACTTTTAAATTAATATTTAATATAATTACGCATTTTGAGAGTATCTAACAATGTAGAATTTAACTAAATTAGGCAATACTTAGGCTTGTTTTAATAAAAGGGCCGCGGTAGCCTAGTTGTCAAGGTCGTGGACTAGCGGTCGGCGGTTTTCGTTCAGTCGCGGGTTCGACCCTTGGCCGCCAAAGACCCGCCGTGTAGCCGGGGCTGATGCACATTAAATCTGTTCGGGGCCCAAAGTCCTCCCGTTGGCGTGGTGTGGATGTTAGGAGAGGGAGGTGCCAGCTCAGGTGTCGTCCTCGTCACTTGACCGTGGTTCAAAATTAGGAGGTCCGTCGCCAATAGTCTTCGTGTTGCTTCTAGTGCGACGTTAATGAAAACTAAACTAAACTAAATTGTTTTAATAAAAACTCGACTTGTTTATTTGTGAAACAAAAGTTACCAGCTTTTATTTGATAGAATATCAGTTAATTATTAGCTGGAATTAGTATTTTTATAATTATAGGAAATACGAGTAACAAAAATAAAAGTTATTTCCATGAATTTCAGTTCGAAGGAAGTATAGGTACTCTAATAAAGTTTGAGTTCCCCGGAGTGAAATGTTTTTTATTGATTTGGATATTTCAATTCTGAGTGAAATAAAACTAATTAATTCTTAAAAATGTACAAATGTTCCTGAAAACAACGAAAAAATTTTCTATTTAACTTAGGAATCCTGATTAATGTAATTTTGTTCTTATGTTATCCTGTGTGCTTTGAAAGCAGAGTTAGCATGATGCAAAGGTCGGTGATTGGGTTAGCATTAATATGACTTTAAAATGTGAGAACTGTGACTGACCATTCCTTCGCTTTCTACACTTCTGAAAAAATAAATAAATTGCATAGCATTAATCTCCAATTTGTTTTTGGTATGAGAATCATTGTTAAAGGATATACTGCGGACAAAAACGTTGTTCTGCAATCAGTGCGAATGTTGAAACAAAGAAAACATTTGGTTTCTTGGAGAAAGAGCTTGAATTTGCTGCTACCAAACGTATGCAAAACAATTAATGAAGCTGCTTTGGAAATTAGAGGTGATGGAAATGATGCTGAATGATCTCAATGTGATGTATCAGTTGATGGTACTTGACAGCGAAGAGGATATTCATCCTTAAATTTTACGTGTTTGTTTGTTATCAATCATGTTGGATTGGATACTTGGAAAGTATTATACATATAATTTATGTCTAAAATAAGTAGACTTTGAAAATCAAAAAACAACAAAGAGTTTAAAAAAAAACCTTTCATAACTGTACAAAATATACAGGGTCATCTGCTACTATGGAACCTATTGGTGTTTATAATATTTACGAACGGTCTATTGAAATGAAGAAAACGTACTACTGTGGGTGTTAACTACGTAATCCCAGGTACACTACCCCATGGATAAGTTCACAAGAGCTATTGTCCTCTGCGATTCAAAGGCTGCGTTGCTAGCCATCGTATCTGATGAACATACCTTAACGCAGGACATTTTGGACTGTCGTCATCATCTCGAGTACCTGGCTTTTTTTGAGAAATCTATTGTCTTGCAGTGGGTTCCTGCCCACTGTGGGATCAACAGTGTAAACAGCGAGACAGCGGACTATCTGGTTAAAAGGGGTACTATGATTAAGCAGAATGTTTCTCGTCCATTGCCTCTCTATACAATTAAAAACCTTATTAAAAAAATCTATCAAAGCCCATGCTCAGGAGGACCTTTCTAATCGTATATCAAACAAGGCTTGGAAGAATACTGTCTATAATTTGAGAAATGGCCCAAGACATAGAGCGGTCGCTGAATTCCGCCTAGCCACCGGATATGACTGCTTACAAAAACATCTTTTTAGATTCAAAATTGCTCCTTCCCCGGCTTGCACTCTGTGCAACTCTGGTGAGGATATCTGGGCCGCGGTAGCCTAGTGGTCAAGGTTGTGGACTAGCGGCCGGCGGTTTTCGTTCAGTCGCGGGTTCGACCCTTGGCCGCCAAAGACCCGCCGTGTAGCCGGGGCTGATGCACGTTAAATCTGTTCGGGGCCCAAAGTCCTCCCGTTTGCATGGTGTGGATGTTAGGAGAGGGGGTGCCAGCTCAGGTGTCATCCTCGTCACTTGACCGTGGTTCAAAATTACGAGGTCCGTCGCCAATAGCCCTCGTGTTGCTTCTAGTGCGACGTTAATAAAAACTAAACTAAACTGGTGAGGATATGGACTCCGCTCATCTGCTCCACTGCCTTCCGCTTCGAAAGCCTTTTCTTACTAAACGTTACTGGGAGGCTAGAGACATGTTGGATTAATGAAATTTACTGCAGCATTTCTTGTTCTTATTTTGTGTTTTGTTCCCTTGTAATTGTGCTTTTTAATTGTTTTTCCTTTCTTCTTCTTTTTTTTTTTTTGTTTCTGCTGTAACTGTTTATAATCTGCAATTAGAAATTTAAAAAAAATTGTTGAAAATGACTAAAAGAGGCTTGACGCTGTGAAAGAAGTTTATGGTCAGAATACCGCAGCAAAATACAAGTGTACTGTACATATACAAAGCGTGTTGAATCAAGACTAATAAAATTGAAATCAAAATGAAAAGGCCGTGGAAGTCGAAGAAAACTGACGGTTGCCTTCATTCATTTGTTACAAAATTATTATTGAATTGCTATCCGTAACAACTTGAATGCTGTACAAGGTATGCGACGAGCAGTGATTGTGGCATTTTTTCACTGTTATTCGTATGCAAAACAACCCATGCGTGGCCAGTGCTTTGTTAGACAAGAAAGCTAGTGCAAATATCAACGTGTCATATCAAATGACAAAATTTAGAAGGATAATTCTAAAGCACTTCCACAAAATGTGATTAATGTTATCAAGCGAATATATATGAAGCTATGCGATAAAAACTTTTTAGAAAATACCATGGAAAAAGCAAAACAAAAAAGAATGCTTCAATGAATTCTGTAGAAGATTATGCCAAAAGACGTTTTTCGTTACATTGTAAACACTGAGATTGAGCTGATATATAACAATTATTAAATTTAAAAAGAGATTTCAGGGATTCTTGAAACCTTTCGAAGGGATTATTGATGTATTTACATTAAAAATTTTTGCGGAATTTGATGAAGTTCGAGTGACAGAGTCAAATCGACATTCTTTGTCAATGGTAAGAGTTGCCAGAAAAAAAAAATCGATTAGTGAAAAAGGAAAAAATGGTTAAAATGAGCAAATGTGGAAAGTTTAAAGCTTTAAAACATGGAAAATTTAAATAAATAACTGCATACGTATAGAAAATATGTGATAAACTGTATTAAAAATGCATTCGTTTCAAAAACACTTTTTTGCATATTTGAAATCTACAAAAATGATTCAATTTCTTTGATACTTTGTACTACTTTTTCTCATAACATTTTCTAGAGTGTGATTTAAAATAATTTTTAGAGAATATCTTTTTTCAATTATGGTTTATTATTTGTATAACAATACTGTAAAATATTGCAAATTTCTTTTACTGGCTCTTCGACTAGCTCTGAAAATTTTATTTATTTAAGTAGCCGAAAGATTTTAGATCATGCTCTAGATACGTACGTAAGGATTATTTTGGTGCAGAATTTATACAAAATTGGAGAATAGATTTTCATGTAAATGTTTGGAAGTTTGTCTAAATTTTCCTTAAATTTTCTACAAATGTATCAATTTTATGAAACTTAAATAATTTATTGCAAATATTAGATATAAATATAGTTTATTTACATAAAAACTGAAGTTAAAAAGGGTACAAATATTTTTTTTAAATGATATTTCTTAAAAAAAAAGGTGTGTGTGCTCCGAACGTATTCGTGTAGTTACGCCCTTTCTGCATAGTTTAATTCTACTGCCATCTTTCAGTCTAATATATAATAGTCAACAATTATTAGACTCCAATTGAAGATACGTAAGAACAAGATAAAATACTTTATTAATCCTTGAAGAATAAATAAGGTCGTTTTCTCATGAATCTTACTTAACTCAACATTCCAAGATTATAATATAAATATGAAGTCTCGGCTTACCAAGTCATTCCTTCTGATTCAAACACTTTTCATGTCACAGAAGCTTCGTAATTTAGTACTGACTCTAAGAATCACTTCTTTTCTCAACAGATTAATTTCGATAACTTAATCTAATTTACCAATTACTATCAGCTTTCCGTTACTCTCTATCTCCCTTCATTTTCCTTCAATTCTATTTAATTTATATATCATTATCTCTAATTCAATTCCCTTTACATCTCTCTTCATCCAATTTACCTAATCATGTTTTATTTGGGTTGGGGAGAAATTGTTATTTTATGCAATTCAATTTCAAGTCTACAATTTTTGTGAAGAGAAAATTACGAATAGCCAAATTTCACAGAGCAGCTTAACCATTTATACGGCAAAAATCAAGCATTGGAGTTAAATTGAGTTTATATATTTAGAAATCAAAATACCCGGCTTCAAATAATATCTAAAAATAGTTATTTTTGTACAAAAATATTAAAGTTCCCAAGACAGGAAATAGCATTATTTTCCCGTGCACTATGTATGGCGAGAAGAACACGATGAAGTTAAATGAATCTCAGGCAGGTGTTTTCAGGAATCGTCTCACAGCAAAGAATGAGACGTTTTAACACAATCTTACCCTGAGCAGGTCGAGCCAACTCCAGAGAAGAGCAGACAGCATGAGAGGGTCCACCTCCCTGGCTATCTTGTCCCAGGCGTTTGCGCGACTGTTCAGCAGGCGTTGGTACTTCCTCAAGCGTCCAGCGAACTCCGTGTCGAGAGTATAGTGGTCGGCAAGTAGAGCCTGCACCAGGGCTGTACTCGTCAGGGGCTTTGGGAACTCCTCCTCGATGGATAGAGTTGAGCAACCTGTAGGGAAGAACATCAGCTGTGTTAACGAGATTTCGTATGAAAGGTTTGGACATCATGCCTAACTTATCGTGCAAACATAATTTATCATTTGGTGCGTAGAAATTCTAAAAAACGATGGAATTTTCTTTTTATTTCAAATGGTGAGTGATTCACTTAAATATATTCAAAAATCTTGCGACTCAATATAGACTATCGTCATACTATTTGGCAAAACATTGAGTAAAGTAATATAGTCAATAGTGATTTCTCCCTCGGATATGTTATGTCATCAACTTTTATTCATTTTGCCATGCCATACAAGGTAGAAATAATTATTCATAGAGAAAAGTGTTTTTAAATAATTATTGAAAGATGAATATTTATTTCTGTTTAAGATTAATTTCATAAAAACGGCGAAGAAAATATACAATATGAACCTTTGCTATCTTTGTTAGCGAATATGTCTCTCCTGTTTTGCACTCCATTCATATAGGGGGTGTTTTGTTCCGTTGGACACTCCTGCAGCACGGAGTCAATGATGGCGTTGCACTCCTCAGAATTCAAATCTTCCAGAGGGTCGTCGTCTAGGTCGTCAATTCCATCATCTTCGCCATCCGCGTCATTAGGACGATCTGGAATTAAAAAAAAAAGTAAAGTAATTTAAGCTATTGATAAATCAGAAAGCTCTACCATTTTTGATCAAGGATTCATTAATATTCTTTGATACCAAAATTTCTTTTCATCTCTTACGGAACATCATGGCGAAATTTTTTCTTGCAAGCCAAAGTGGCATAATCAAGTTCAAAGGATGAAAAGCAACTTTAGTTACCAATAATTTTATAATTGTATCATTTTCGAGAAGAAAAAAAAGTCACCATTACAGTATACATCAAGCATACAATCATTATAAGCTTGTTTTATTTGTAATGCACGTAAGTTTAGCAAGTTTTTAATACTCTAATAAAGACTAAATTCTCTAGATCAAATAAAAGGACATTTTATGACTGCGTGTACTCACTGAAGCAAAATTTGTGCAACAGACTTACCTGCTTCCACCTCTTCTCTCTCCTTGGGTTCCAGTGGGCTCTGTGGCTTCCGGTCGTTGTTGTTGTTGGAAGACTCGGTGTTGCTGAGCGATTTATCGTTATACTCTAATTCCGGCTCTTTTCCAGTTTCCTCGTCATCCGAGAGTCGGTAGTCAAGTTCCGACTCGAAATGAGGTCGGAAACTTCCGATGTGGTCTAGAAGGTTCTGGTGGTCTTTCGCCTGATCTTCGGGGGAGGACATGCTACAAAAATGGACATCGTTAGA
>BMAW01008854.1:1495038-1596847 GCA_019974015.1 Nephila pilipes | reverse complement strand
AATTCGAAACAATGTGTATTAAAACTATGCCTGGAATAGAGGACTTTCTGATTGACTAGTGCAGGGGTCGGCAGACTTTCGAGAGAACAGCCAAGTGATGAAGGAAACAGATAATGACGATATCAAAGAGCCACTTATATGTAGACGTGTGGGCACCCAGGGAGAGGCCACAGCTTTGGTAGTGGACAATTATTAAATTAAGACTTTTAACTATTGGAAATCAAGTTATTTATTTTAATCTATTAATTGATAAATACTATTTTTAATTATTAAATAACTATTTTTAATTATTAAAACTTAACTGATGAATATTGTATTTAATTGTAAAGTAACTATTTTAATACACAATATTTATGAGATATGGCAATTAAATAACTATTTTAATTATTAAAGTAACTATTTTTAATTAGTAAATAAGTTTACTAGAAATATCACTTTCTTACCTTAAAACTAAGATATTATTGATATTTTATTATTGGTTATTACCAAGTAGCGACTTGTCGAATATTTGATATTGATATAAGACTAGATATAGGAACTTTCAAATGTTTTGTGATATTATTTCAGTGCTAATTATACCGAAAGTTCTTTTGTTCTGAGACACATATTTTCACACTAAAACTAGACTATTGGTTCTTCTTGCAGCTAATAAACTTAGAGACCGATATACATGTTTTTCATTGATACAATTAAATTGATCAAATTAATTGTCTCCTATAAGCAGTAATGCTTTGTCAACAGTGAGCACTCGTCTGCAAAACCCACTGTATTAGGAGGTCTAGTGCAGTTTTGGGCTATCCCTGAGCAGTCATTAGAATTTATCCCTTACAAATTGACATAATTTTTCACTTTCAATGGGAATAGGTTCCACAGATATGATAAATCTATAATTTGAAGAGACCCTTGTTCTTAATTTACGACTCATTTTGAACTTCAGTCATTTGTAATCATTATTGAAAATTTTAAATTAATCTACTTTTGATTTTCTGAATAATCATTTGTAGTTAAAACTAAGATTGGTATAACAGATATTACACATGATATTAATAAGGCGTATAGTAAGTCACAGTTTGTATTTCAGAATTAGTGTAAAATATAAAATTATCAATAAGAATTAGAAATCATTTTAGAATAAAGAGAGAAAACAAACAGAGGTGCATCAGAAAGAGCCCAAAGCAATATTACACCCTGTCAGGAGAATTCCCAAAAGGTCTGTTGTCTGTCCCATTAGTTAGGTGGTGAGGGTGGCACAATAGAAACTCTTCCACAGCCCAGGCCATTTCCCTACCTGGATTCAGGATCATGGTTCAACATGGATCAAATTTACTGGATGTCTGATTAACAGAAGATTTAATATGATTGAGAAAAGAATAAAAGATTCCAAGAAAATATGGCGAACCAAAGTTAGATGGGCGTTGAGCCAATATTCTAACAATCCTTAGGCTAATAAAATAAGATATATTTCATATATGAGTTGCATTAATCTTTTTCCATCATTCAGAAAATATTAATATTAAGGAATTATTATCTCTATTACTATTAAAGAAACAAAACTTTTCTGAAACCAATACTGATTTGAAAAAGATGATTTAACAAAAGAAAAATATAACGTATTTTAAAATATTGTCTGCCATTTATTGATAGAAAACAAAGAAACAGAGAGCAATAGCGACCTATGTTATTAGATTGCCCAGAAAATTCACTTTGATTTTCCGGTAGGTGAATTCAAAGTCAGATCTAGAACATATCAAGAACGATTGAAAACAGATAGCATGAGTACATTCTAAAAGCAGTAATTAAGAGCACATTTAAAAAGTTTGGTTAAGATGATTTAATTACTGTCAGTTTTATATGTTTTTAAGATGGAACAAACAACTACATTATAGACATTTTAATGCTTTCTGCTACAAGCAAAAATATCCACAAATTGTAAAATAGATATGCACTTTACTTACTTGTGGCAGAGGTGCTGTAGCTGGAAGAACTGGCCATAAGTGTCTGTTGGTAAAGTTTGTAGTTTTCAGCCTCGAAGGTCAGGCTCCCCTGGGAGACTTAAGTCACGAGATGAAGATCAGGTCAAAGTACTTGATGAAATAGCCTACACTCCCACGACACGTGAATTAGCATTATATTTAATGCTCAAAATTATTCACAATCCACGACATTTTGTGAATCTTGGATACATAAATCACTACAGATAGCCATGACTATACTGATGTGACAGAAGAAAAATCTAATGCTTGCATTTGCTACTCACTATAACATGTGAGGTGAAAAACACCATGTTTGAAGCAGTGACAGTGGGTGAAAATGGTTAAAAGGGAGAGCACGGAGGAGCACCTTTAAAATACCTCGAAAACCATTCGAAGAAGGGTCATGTTCTATGAATTGTAGTTACGTTAAGAGGATCATTATACTTGGGCTTTCTGCAACAACGGGACGGTGATTCAGAGAATTAAAGCTGTTCCATTGAGTCGAGATTAAGGCAGCAACTGAAAAGTCCAGAAATAATTAATTATGAAGAACATTGTGTTCAATACATTGCCATCATGCTGTACGTAACATTAAAAGTTGTTAAATCTCGGTTGGGATATTTTTACCCCATCACCATGTGTTCACACCGGACCTCCATAGGCCCTCAAATTTCCAGCCTACTGATAATTATAAGAATTTCTTTAATGCGACTTCCAACTATTTGGTGGAAGTGTAAAAATAATATGTAGAAAAGTGTTCCATTCGAAAACTCTAGAATTCTGGACAGATAGAAACAGTTGTCTGAAAGATGGATAAAAGGTTACTAGAACACCTATATAATTTGAAACCTATATTGTGGTAACACCTATGGCCACAGCTCTTATTATTTTAATAAGCGTGTAGTAAATTCTGCGGCGTGAATCAATTTTCTTTCAAAATTGGTACTTGAACTTCTCGGACAATCCAGCAGATGTTTGCGAAAGGAAAGTTATGTGGGGATACCTGGGGTATTCCCAATTAAAATTATTATATTGTCAAAAGTCGCCAATCGATAAAGGAGTACCCGACGCTTCCTTAACCGGAGTAAAGTAGATTCTATACTTACATTTGCAAATTTGTGAACATGGGCACAACAGATTGAGCCAAATCCTTGGACACTTTCTACTTGGCTCTTGGTCGTCACCGATCCCGTACAGAAAACACCAGAAACGTTCTATTTCAACAAGCTCTTATGTATTACAATTACCTACGTGTTTGATAATAACTAATTAGTTACGATACTTAACATGTTGATTCCGGTTTGCATTGGGTTGCTGTAATTATTATCAATACAAATAATTTAAGATGTATTATATGCCTGCTTATATATATACTTATATGCTCTCTTTCTATCACTCTTATATATATCTTTCTCTCTTCTATATATATATGTGGATAACCCATTAGTGAAAGAAAATTAAACTTATTTCCCAACAAGGGATAAAAATAAAATATAATATGGTTTGGTGTTTATTCTCTTAAGAACTAACATATTAAAAACTATATTCAGCTCTTAGGCAATTTTTGAAGCGTAGTGTACACACGTTTCATCCCACGATTTGATATATTCATATATATACATTTAACCTCATATAAAATGTAAACCATCAAATTCTAAACTATAACTCAAAACATGAACTTTACCTACTATATTAGCATTTGCAGTGATGCCTCTAAGTAATAAGAATATCTAGCATAGTTTCGACTCCTAGTTGTGGTATATATGCAGCAAAGTAATGGACGTTTATATGAACCCAGTGAGCATGAATTGGATTATGCGATCGTAAATAAATGTGGTCGTATCATTATCTTAATGGCTTCTTTTGTGTCAAGTGATTTAATGGTGTTGCAGATAGAAATGGTCGATACATAACTACATTTCCTTTATAAAGCATTCTCTTCAGATAGTTGCAAATCATTGTAAGTTGAGAATAAAATGAGTTCAACCAAATATATGCCTGTCATGAAAGCGCCATCAAACATACTCAATCATTAAAATTAGCCCTCATGAATTTAGTACCATTTTTAATTGGCTTGGTTCTTTAGCTTGCTGAAAAATAAAATTTTGTCTGAAATCAAATCGTATTTCAATGGTCAGCAAACGTGGACTCCACTCTTTACAGAGTCCCGTTTCCCTCTAGAAGAACAGAAACGGCCCCATACCAGATTACTGAGTATAAAATGTATTTCAGATGCTTATCAAATGCTCTTTGTGCAAAAGTTGATACTGCGCCATTTGCGTGCCATCAACAAATCAGATGCACAAGTGATAAGTGGAAAAGTGTGCACAGAGAGTTGTTGTGGCCTGTCTATTTATATCGAACAAACAGTATTCGGACAGCATTAATTTTAGTTTTCATTTGAAGAAAGCTTCTGCTGAATCATATCAATTGATTATTTCAGAAGCTTGGTACATCACAAGATACATGTGAACATTGGTTCTAATCATTTAAAGAGATTCTGACTTCGATGTACAGATGTGGCGGTCACTTGAAACGGCAGCGTAGATTGAACCCTGGACAAAGGGGCCCAGGGGTTAACAGACTACCAATCGGGCCGAAGAGATATCCTATCGGGCTGGTTAGATGGGAGCCCTGGCTTCTAACATGGTAAGAAGCGCGTCGCTGCAGTACTCACCCTCAGTATCAGCAGCCAGCGTGGTGTTAGGGAATGGAGATCTGGTATTTTGTCAGAGGTTTTGTAGAGGCGCCAGAGAGTGCGCCATTTTGTCAGAAGGCGCCAGAAACGTGCGTCTGAACGGAATATCACTTGGCCAGTGATTGCATGCACTTGTCTTAGACACACAGGGCAAGAATGTTTTGTATCAGGTGCTTATGCAAACAGAGTAGAGTATAGGCCGTGCTGCCACCTAATTAGCCCTGAGTCACCACTAACGGCGATCGTCGGGCATACACACTGATCAGTAGGTACAGGCAGTCACGTGCACTGCCATCTGTTCTTGTCCAGGGCCACCACTGCTTAGCGGTCACGTCGAAAGATATTAGCTGTATGGAGAAGGGGTGTTTATAAAACCTTCCAGGATTCCCCATAATGTCTCTCAGAGGTGTGAGTATCTAAATAAATAACTACGAAAGACCAAAACAAGAAGAACTAACAATTTATTGCAAACTTAACGAGAACAACTTTAACATTCAACTAACAAACTCGGCCTTCACAGGTCCTGCAGATCACCAAACAAAGTGTGCCTACAAAAATTTACCTCCTCTTTTCTATGAAATCTGACCCACAGTTCCGCGAACAAAATGACGTCACAAGATGACATTAGGCAGCCTACATGAACAGGAACACGTGGAAGACAAATCAAAAACGAAGATCAACAGGTGCAAGAATTGTTGGACAAGTGGCTCGAAAGCTAAAAATATCATAAACAATTGGACGTTAGTCAACAAAGCTATTTCCATTTAGCTACGAGAGATGGGAAAGATTCAGAAGACCAGTAGAGGGTATTTCATGAGTTGAATGACAGACAAACACAAAACGTGGCAATTTTGCTCTGAATTCCGTACAAGGAGATTTTCGTAACAGCTAATTTACAGGGAGGAAGTGAAGAGTGGATTTGTTTGAGGTCCAAGCAAAAATAATGGGTAGATACAGGCACACCATTCACATCTAGGCTACCAAGACCTAATCACTTTAGCAGAAAGAAGGTACTCTGGTTTGTGAGATCAGAGGGGTGGTCTAATATCAGCTGTTAAAACCTGGTGAAACAATTAATAAAGCAGTGTCCTTAATGGTGGCTGAATTAGAACAACTCGCTGCTTGAAAAGACAGAATACCAGAAAGTAACATAAAGTTATTTTCTTCATGACGCTACTCGATCACATACGAAGCAAAACCAGTTCACGCATTTACTTTGGAAGCACTCAGCTGGAAGTTTACCCATGCGTCTTACTCAGCAAACATGGCTCCCTGCCGATTACCACTGGTTTTCATCGATTTGTCACGCATCACTTGCAGGGCAACGCTTTGGTTCAGCCAGAAGATGTCCAAAACAAGTGGGCGTTCTGACATAAGGAGAAGGTTTTACTGCCGTAGTACTCTAGGTGCTCCGAAGACTGGGAAATGTATAATAAAGCGATGGAGCATGCAGATGAGCATTTTTATTATTCAAATTTAACATGTTTTTGAAAACAAGAATGTATTCATACTAGTTCATCTGGTAAAACTCATTGGGCCGATCCCTTGTTGGTTTGGGCACACTAGAAACCACGCCAAGCCGGAGAATATGATAGATTTAACGTGCATCATAAGCTAAGGCGGGTCTTTAGTAACATCAAGGACAAGACCTATCACTCAGCAAAATCACCGGCCACGAGTCGCGATCATGTCCACTAGGCTACCAGGTCCTTCATTTCGAACAGGTCTTATTCATTTCTTCATTTTTGTGTCTCTCTTTGTGACACCATCTTTGAAGAGTCTCTGCAACTAATCTTTCATATTTCCCATAATTTCACTAATACTGTGGGCGAGGCCAGAAAGGGGTGTTCTCTTAAAGATAACCACAAGCTAAATCAAGGAAGTGCAAAGAAACATACCCTATAAGTGACTGTCGAAATCACATTTTAAAGCAGTTTGAGCGAAGAGTTCGAAGATTTTCCATGGTTCTCCAAATCTTAAGTTCCAAACTGTAAAAGGGCCTTTTCTCTCCGAACATGGCGAGAGTCAGGCCATTATTTTTAACTTGCCACAATATCGATTCAGATGCTAATGTATGGCTCGTAAACTGGCCTTTAACTAAAATGGGGAATAAGAAATTGCAGTTTTGAAGAAAGGTTCTCAGAAATGATAGTGTCAAAGAAACTGGCCTTTGACAAAGACAGTTAATTCTGTATTTTATAGAATTAAAATGAACCTGATATCATTAAAATATGTTAAAGTGAAATGGGTAAACTGAGTTCTCATATTATTAGAAAGGATGGAAAATATCCTGTAAAAGATTTTTGTTACCAAAACCTTTTATAAGTCAGGAAAGGGTGAACAGTGGATAGATTCTATTGAATCAGATTTTGATGTGATTAAGGAGAGGAACTGACAGACTAAGACAATACGCAGGTTATATTGGAGAATCTTCAGAAAGAAGATCTTGGCCACCGTGGACTGTAGAGTCAAATATGATGATTAACTACATTATAATCATTTGCTTAGCGACCATGGTAGCCTAGTGGTCATGATCGCTGACCAAATCATAGTCAGAAACTAGAACCACTAGGCTACAGCCATATTGCTTCTACAACGACGTTAATAAAACCATTTCAATCAATCAATTAATTATTTAGTAGCATTCACATATTTTCAAATATTCATTTAAAATGGTGGATTCACTTGGAAAAGTTTTCTCGAAGAACCTTTTCGTGTTCATTGTACATAAAATGCTGAAAAATGTTTCCCTGCATCAACTGACCAGTGTTGGAAGTTCATTTGACTATAATGCATCGCTGAGGTCAATTCTTTGTCACCAGGATGTCGTAGGTTTACATTACTTGATAGCTGCATATTAAGGTATATTCAGAATACGATGGCTCCTGCTTGCAACCTGGAACTTGGATAAATTTAGTCAACTCAGCGAACTATTCGTGATTTTCTTTAAATAACCTTGGAATTATTTTTAATAATTTGGTGCATAAATGGATAGACCAAATCAAATCAAATGTGATCTACACAAATTAGACTCTAAAGAAATGTATTATATATACATAACTCTTTTTGATTTTGAAAACACGCTTCATCAATATACTTTTACGAAGTTTTGTACTAGCACGAATCCCCCTCCCCGTTTTTAATTCTAATTTGACAGTGTAATCAGAAGATGGTTGGTTTAGCCTATGTGCATTAGTGACTTGGTCTATTTCATGACATTTGCTTTATATTCTGGAGTTGCAGGGAAATGCGAATTTCATGATTAGTTTTTCTTTATTTCTGCTTTTCAACTTAGACACGGCATTTCGGTTTGCAACCAAACTGAAATTCATCACGTAACTGTTTCATTATATTAATTCGTTTAGTTAAGAAGTGTTGTTTTATTAAGTTAAATTATATCCTTAAAATCTAATTTCTATCATAAAATGTTTTTAACAAATTTTCATGCCATTCTTTCTATTTCAGTAATTCAAGTCGATAATGAAAGTTGAAAATTATGTTCGACACAATGGCTGATTTAATTCGTGAGGGCTTGAAATTTGCTCAGTATGGGACAGCTCTTTCTTACTCATGATCGTGACATAGAATGCATTAAAATTTTAGCGTAATCACTTAAGTTTGTGAATTATTGAGTAACATGAGAAACAAAAAGCAGCTGCTAATAGCTGCCTTAACAATAAAAATCACAGAGGCTGTTAAACAGACAGAACTCTTGTTTAAATCAAAATAAACATTTATGATGAACATATCTGACATATAGCATTTTGATCAGTTCGTAATAAACGTTAACGCTTGTTATAAGAGTTGCGATGAATAGTTGCTAGTAGTTATATTCCTAATTTCAAGTTCAATTTTAACATGTTATATTTGCAATGGCTAGATTTTCTGTACACTCATTTGATTTCTTTGTAAATAAAATGAATTTTCTTATTTTATAAATATACAATATGGATTTCATTATTACTTTTGTACGTTTTTGGAAAAATACTCTGAGTTTTCATCTTACAGATTTTTAAAGTTGGAACATATTACCAGAACGTTACCAGATGTCGCATGTATTTTTACGGTTTTCTAAGAACTTATCTACTTATCTACCATGTAATAAAGAGTTCGATGTGTGTGTGTGTGTGTGTGTGTGTGTGTGTGTGTGGTTGAGGGATTGTGAAGGAGCGGTAGGGAACAGATTGACGGATATGCAGACCTACAACCTGAATTACTATTTAGAAGAATTTTCTAGAGTGAGCGGACACGGTCTACGCTCTCGAACCACCTGTTTTCTAAGTTATATCCACTCGGGCAGGATTATTCTAGCTAGACTGCAGCTGTGTAGAGGGATAGTAGACTGAGGGAGAGTAAATATCGCATGCTAATAATTTGATAAATAAAAGGCTTGGGCTTAAATTTGACTCATCTATTCAGTGTGAATGTCACCATTACTTTTAGTTTTGTTAAAGAATTATTGAATAGTTGAATTATGTCCAAGAAAGTGAGGAGAAGTCTTATGTGTGCAGGAACTCGAGAATTTCGTTTCTTGACTCGGAGCTCTCTAGTTGTATGTAGTTTGATTCTCTAAAATTCGTGAATAATATTTCAATTCATTAACTTCGGTCTAATGCTTTTCTAATGAATGCGGTAAAATATTTATAATAAACTTCGATAAAGTCACTAGAACTGTCAGTTGATGATGGAGCTCCATGGCACTCCATATTTAATATTTATACAGTAAAATATAATTTTCAGTCAGTTGCATACTAGTATTTTTAAAGGGTGTTCGATATAATTAACAAACAGTCAGATGGCTCCATTTAGTTCCTCTCATTGATCTTGTTAATTTGATTCTTTAAATTACTAGGTGGCTTGAATCCTTTTAGTAGAAAACAAACATGAATGTTCTTACAGTTTTACAACAGCAGATTTAATTATCTTTAGAGTTTATTCTTCTATTTGAAATTTTAATGTTGTTCTAATCTCTTTCATTATCACCAATTTAACAATATTAATTTGTTAGATAGTCTTGTAATTTGTTGTTCCCCCTTTGGTCCATAAATATTGACTAAATAAATATTAATACTAAGTTATAGAAAGAAGCAATGCT
This sequence comes from Nephila pilipes, assembly GCA_019974015.1. Taxonomy (NCBI): domain Eukaryota; kingdom Metazoa; phylum Arthropoda; class Arachnida; order Araneae; family Nephilidae; genus Nephila; species Nephila pilipes. Next base: position 1,587,081 of record BMAW01008854.1, on the reverse strand, counting down.
CTCCTTACCACATCATTCATTTTGCTTCATAACAATGGTTGTTGTATTGATTTTCAAGTACTTCTTTGCGAAATTATTGAAGTTTAATTCGCACTTTTTATAAAATTTGGCTATTTGCGAAAGGGCTATAACAATTTTATCTAAGTGTAATTAAATATTTTTGCGTTTTGGAACTATTTTGACAAGAAATTTTATATAAATATCATAGCATTTACCAATGTTTATATTTCTTTAAATGTTTACATGTTTTCTTATAACCTGAAAGAAAAACACCAAGGATAGAGGGAACCAGACACTTGAAGATTGATTGAATATTGTCGTATTCCAATACCAATTTAATTACACTTTGGTTCATATCCCAATAGGTATAAAGAAAGAATAAAATAAAATCGCTCGCGCCTTTTGGTCCTGACGAACGCTACGGCGTCGGGTGGGCTTACATCACAACGTGTAGATGAGGTAGCAGGCGACCAGCACCCCTGTCCGGCCAGCCCTGCGTGGCTGTGGATGGCCACCTTGCCCTCGCCCAGCGCGGCTCACCTTCACCATGTCCAGCAGGACGGTCTTTGTACTGAACCGTAGTCCTTCCTGCAATTGAATTTACAGCTTGAAGATGCGTACAAATCTTACCATCTTAATGAGTGAAGGGTATCAGCCAAGTTTAATTATTATTTAAAATAATTTAGTAAAATTTAATATTTATTTGGCCTTAAAAAGACTTCTCTATATAGACCATTCAGGTTATATAATTCACACATGTCTTCATCTTTCGAAGGTCGTCACTGTAGAGAATAAAACTAATTGCGTCACAAACCATTGGTTCAGCTCTTGAATGATGCCGTTAGCGTTGTCAAATGAGCCACGATGCCGTTTTTCATTTCAGAATGAAAAATTGCTTGAGGCAAAATCAAAACAGGGTGGATGCTGGCAAATTGTGGAGCCCATCGCGATGTTCCTGAACCACTCGAGAAGAGGTAGCCACAAGCACTGTCGGCAGAAGATTGAACGTTTTAGTAATGATGACACAGTTCTTGGTCAGAGCATCACACTATTTGATCAGAATGCTGATAATAACTGTGTGTAATCTCCCGGTGTAGTCTGTTAAAGATAAATCCACAACAATTACAAAGAACAGTCAGCATGCCTTTCCACGGACTTGTGAAACTTGGCTTTCTTAAACCACCTTTCCACTGTTGGAGCATCGACGTAGATAATGGTCTTCCGCTTCTTGGACAATCTGTAGGGGACATGTGCACGAAAATGTTTATCAACCCCACTAACAGTATCTTTCATTAAGCTATAATTTCCAAAACCAGTCATCATTTCATCATTATAATTGCAACTCTTTCCATAAAGGAACTAAATCACCACGAGTCTGTATCTATACAGAGATCGAGTCTCAATCTATGGCTTCTAGAACAAATCTTCATTAATAATTCTAATTTACATATTATGTACATAAGGATCAGTATGCAGAGAAAATTTTATCTGGATATCTGCTATTTCTTATTAATAATTAGGACTTTACGACCTCCCTCGCAAAGACATTTAAAGTGTGAATTATAGCTAAATATGGTGGTGGTGCAGCATTCAAGTATACTAATGTTTCACAAATGGCTCATTAATAAATGATGTTCCAGATATAAATCGAATCAGAAAGGACAATTGTTGGAAAAGTGACTTTACTATATTAATAATATTAAACAGCAGCCGAAAATAGAATACTTTACAGGAAAATTTTATAGGAGAGCTCTTACAGTTTAAGGAAGTAAATATTTTTAAAAATGTTATTAGTTTATACTCTCAGTTAGCAATATAATGTTGTTTAAATGGATAATTTTATGGATGAGCACTTTAGAATTCATAATTTATGTGTCTCACATTTTGGTTCACTAGAAGTTGCTGTATGAAACTATTCAACAATTTGAAATAGTATTTACCTGCCAATACTAACAATTTTAACTGATGCAAATGGGTAGCTTGTTGTAGATTATACAGAGTATACTAAATAGCTTGTTACTGACCAGTTTAACATAACACATCAATCAATAACTCCCGAGACTAACCCAGAGATGGCGCTCGTAGTAAACCAGTAACCAGGTCTTTCTAGAGTACTAACCTTTGCTTGAAACGTGTCAAAATTTTAAGTCGATCGGGCCAGAAACAGCTGAGTTATCGAGGTTGGAGTAAAGTCGTTCTGTAGTTTGTTTAAAAAATGGAAAAAACCGAGTTTCTCGTGTTCTGATAAAACATTGTTTTTTAATGGGTAAAAACACCGTGCAAGCGAAACAATGGATTGAAAAATGTTACCCGGACTCTTGTCCATCAAAAGCAACGATTTGTCGGTGGTTTGCCGAGTTTAAACATGGTCGTACCGACACAAATGACGCGGAACGCTCGGGTAGACCTGTGGAAGCCGTTACACCGGAAAATGTGAGTGAAGTGACAAAAATTATAATGAAAGATCGTAAAGTGAAGCTCCGTGAGATTGCTGAGATAACACAGATATCATATGGAAGTGTATTTACTGAAAAAGGTTTTTTGAAGTGAAGTGAAAAAGGTTTTGTCCAAGTAGGTGCCGCGATTGCTTTCGATGGAACAAAAACAGCAGCTAGTCGATGATTCAGAAAGCTGTTTATCGCTATTTACTCGCAACAAAAAAGATTTCTTGCGGAAAAAAAAAAAAAAAAAAAAAAAAAAATTTTTAAAAAAAAAAAAAAAAATTGGAAAAGCGTTGGAACGATTGTATCACCCTAAAAGGTTATTAACAAAAGGTGTTATGTTGATGAATAAAAAAAAATTTTGCAAAAAAATGTTGTTTTTAATGTTAGTCTCGGGAGTTATTGATTGATGTGTTATATATATATATATATATTAGTTTATTAACCCAATTGTGAAGAAAATTAAACTTATTTCTAACAAGGATAAAAATAAAATATAATATGGTTGGTGTTTATATTCTCTTAAAACCATAACATATTAAAAACTATATTTCAACACTTCAGGCAATTTTTGAAGCGTATGATGTACACACGTTTCATCCCACGATTTGATATATATATATATATATATATATATATATATATATATATATATAGTACATTTTAACCTCATGTAAAATGTAACCATCAAATTCTAAACTATATAACAAACATGAACTTTACTACAATATATTAGCATTTGCAGTGATGCCTCTAAGTAATAAAAATTTAATATCTAGCATGTTAGTTTCGACTCTAGTTTAATAGGCTATATATGTAATAAAGCAATGGACGTTTTATATGAATACAGTGAGTATGAATTGGTTAATACGATCGTAAATAAATGTTGGTCGTATCATTATCTTAATGGCTTCTTTGTGTTAAGTTATTAAATGGTATTTGCAGATGAAATGGTCATTTTATAACTACATTCCTTTATAAAAGCATTCTCTTCTTTAGAGATAGTTGCAAATCGTATGAGATTGAGAATAAATGAGTTCAAAACCAAGTATATGCCTGTCATGAAAGCGCCATCAAGCGACATACTCAATCATTAAAAAATTAGCTCTCATGAATTTGAAACTGTACCATTTTTTAATTAGCTTGGTTCTTTGGCTAACGAAAAAAAATAAAATTTTGTCTGAAATCCAAAATCGTATTTCAATGGTCAACAAAACGTATTTTTGGACTCCACTCTTTACAGAAGTCCCGTTTTCCCTCTAGAAGAACAAAGCTTATTTATACCAGATGCACAAGTATAAAATGTGTATTTCAGATAGCACATCAATGCTCTTTGTGCGATATAAAGATTTGATACTGCGCCATTTTATAGTGCCATCAACAAGTGTCAGATGCACACAAGTGATAAATTGGAAAAGTGTGCACAGAGAGTTGTTGTGTACAATATGTAAAAATTTATATCGAACAAACGAGTATTCGAGGACAGCATTAATTTTTAGTTTTCATTTGAAGAAAACTTCTGCTGAATCATATCGATTATTTCGAGAAGCTTACAGTGAACATGTTCCGTCACAAGATACATGTGAACGATGGTTTTGTCATTTAAAAAGTGATGACTTCGATGTACAGACAAGGAACGTGGAGAACCGTCAAAAAAAACCGAAGATGTGGAATTGCAAGAATTGTTGGACGAAGTGACTCGAAAACACAAAAATAACTCGCCAAGCAATTGGACGTTAGTCAGCAAGCTATTTCCATTTAGCTACGAGAGATGGGAAAGATTCAGAAGACCGGTAGAGGGGTATTTCATGAGTTGAATGACAGGCAAATGGAAAAGCACAAAAACACGTGACATTTTGCTCGTTCCGTACAAAAGGAAGTTTTTTCGTAACGTATAGTTACAGGAGATGAAGAATGGATTTGTTTTGAGAGTCCCAAGAGTAAAAAATAATGGGTAGATACAGGTACACCATTCACATCGACTGCAAGACCTAATCACTTTAGCAGAAAGACGATGCTCTGAGTTTGTGAGATCAGAGGGACGTGGTCTATTATCAGCTGTTAAAACTTGGTGAAACGATTAATACTAAACGTTATCAACAACAATTGGCCGATTAGAGCCTTTCGCTGCTTGAAAAAAGGCCAGAATACCGAAAGAAGCAACATAAAGTTATTTTTCTTCATGACACTTCTCGATCACATACGGCAAAGCCGGTTCGCGACACTTTGGAAGCACTCAGCTGGGAAGTTTTACCCCATGCGTCTTACTCAGCAAACATGGCTCCTGCCGATTACCACTGGTTTTCATCGATTTGTCACGCATCACGCACTTGCAGGGCAGCGCTTTGGTTCGTATGAAGATGTGAAAAAATGGCTCGATGAATGATTCGCAGCAAAAGGAGAAAGTTTTTACTGCCGTGGTACTCACAAATTGCTCGAAAGACTGGGGAAATGTATAACAAGCGATGGAGCATACCTTGAATGAAGCATTTTTTTTATTATTATTATTATTCTGAATTTAACATGTTTTTTTTAGAAAACAATGTCCGTATTTCATACTTGTTCATCTGGTAAAACTCTCATTAGGCCGATCCCTTGGTTTGGTTTGGGCACACTAGAAACACCACGCCAACCGAAGAATATGACAGATTTAACGTGCATCAGCGCCGGCTATAAGGCGGGTCTTTAGTAGCATCAAGGTTCGAACCTATCACTCAACGAAAATCACCGGCCATGAGTCCACGATCATGTCCACTAGGCTACCGCGGTCCTTCATTTTCGAACAGATTCATTTTCATTTCTTCATTTTTTGATTGTCTCAACTTTTGTGACACCATCTTTGAAGAATATACCTTCGTCTTTCTGAATTATTTCCCATAATTTCACTATTACTATGGGCTGAAGACCCAAGAGAAAGGGTGTTCTCTTAAAAGGAGTAACCACAAGCAGCTAAATAAAGGAAATTGCAAAAGCAACATACCCTATAAAGTGACTGTCGAAACCATTTTAAAGCAGTTTGAGCGAAGAGGATTCGAAGATTTTTCCATGGTTCTCCAAATCTTAAGTTCCAAACTGTAAAGGGCTCTTTTCTCTCCGAACATGGCGAAGTCGAACATTATTTTTTTAACTTATACACAATATCGATTCGGAATGCTAATGTATGGCTCGTAAACCTGGCCTCTAACTAAAATGGGGAATAAGAAATTGCAGTATTTGAGAGAAAGGTTCTCAGAAGTATTCTCGATAGTGTCAAAGAAACTGGCCTTTGACAAAGACGATTTAATTCTGTATTTTATAGAATTAAAATGAACCTGATATCATTAAATATGTTAAAGTGAAATGAATAAACTGGGATTCTCATATTATTAGAAAGGATGGAAAATATCCTGTAAAAAAAAAGATTTTTGTTGCAAAGCCTTTTATAAGTCAGGAAAGAGGTAGACAGTGGATAGATTCTGTTGAATCAGATTTTGATGTGATTAAGGAGAGGAACTGACAGACTAAGACAATACGCAGGTTATATTAGAGGAGTCTTCGAAAGAAGGTCTTGGCCCACCGTGGACTGTAGAGTCAAATAGGATGATGCAACTACATTACTATAATCATTTTGTAGCGACCGTGGTAGCCTAGTGGTCATGATCGCTGACTCGCGGCCGGCGGTTTTCGTTGAATCATAGGTTCGAGTCTTTATGCCACTAAAGACCCGCCATGTAGCCGAAGCTGATGCACATTAAATCTCTCTAGGCTGAAAGTCGACCCCTCCAAAGGTGTGGTGTGGAAGTTAGGAGAGGAAAGTACCAGCTCAGATATTATCCTCGTCACTTGACCGAGTTTCAAAATTACGAGGTGCGTTGTCAACAGCCTCTCGTATTGCTTCTTTTTTAGTTTAGTTTAGTTTTTTTAACGTCGCACTAGAAGCTACATGAGAGCTATTGCTGAAGGAACTCATAATTTTGAACCTCGCTCAAGTGATGAGGATGACACCTGAGCTGGCACTCCCTCTTCTAACTCCACACCACGCCAAAGGGAGGACTTTTGGTCCCGACAAATTGAACGTGCATCAGCCCCGGCTACATGGCGGGTCTTTATAGGCCAAGGCTAGAACCCGCTACTGAATGAAAACCGTCGGCCACGAATCCGAAACTATGACCACTAGGCTACCACGGCCCGTATTGCTTCTACAGCGACGTTAATAAAACCCATTTAATCAATCAATTAATCATTTAGTAGCATTTCACATACAGTATATTTTTCAAGCTATTCATTTAAAAATGGTAGATTCTTGGAAAAAGTTTTCTCGAAGAAACCTTTTCGTGTTCATTGTACTACATAAAGTACTGAAAAACATGTTTCCTGCGCTCCAACTGACCAGTGTTGGAAGTTCATTTGACTATGTGCATCGCTGAGGGTCAATTCCTTTGTCACCGGGATCAATAAATGAGTTTTACATTACTTGATAGCTGCATATTAAGGTATATATAGTCAGAATACGATGTCCCTGCTTGCAATACGGAACTTGGATAAATTTAGTCAACTCGTAACGTAGAACTATTCGTGATTTTCTTTAAACTAACCTTGGGGTATTTTTTTTAATAATTTGAATTGCATAAAATAAGACCTAGACCCAAATCAAATCAAATGTGATCAACACAAATTGGACGATCTAAAGAAATGTAATGTATATATATATATATATATATATATATATATATACACCCAACTCTTTTTTTTACACGATTTTGAAAAAACACGCTTCATCAATATACCTTTTTACCCGAAGTTTTTGTACTAGCACGAATCCCCCTCCCCCGTTTTTTTTTTAATTCTAATTTTGACAGTGTAATCAGAAGATGGTTGGTTTATGCCTATGTGTGCGTGAGTGACTTGGTCTATTTCATGGCTTGTTTACTTTATAATCTGGAGTTACGGGAAATACCCGAATTTCATGATTAGTTTTTTCTTTATTTCTTTTTACTTCAACTTGAACACAGCATTTAGGTTTGCAACCAAACTGGAAATTCATCACGTAACTGTTTCGACTATATTAATTCGTTTAGTTAAAAAAATTGTTTTAACGTGTTATTAAGTTAAATTATATCCTTAAAATCACAATTTCTGTCATAAAAATGTTTTTTTTTTTTAACAAATTTTCATGCATTCTTTCTATTTCGGTAATTCAAGTCGATAATGACAAAGTTGAAAATTATGTTCGGCTATTAACGGCTGATTTAATTCGTGAGGGCTTGAAATTTGCTCAAGTATGGGACAGCTTTTTCTTACTCATGATCGTGACATAGAGAATGCATTAAAATTTTAGCGTAATCTTAAGTTTTGTGAATTATTGAAGTAACATGAGAAACAAAAAAAAAAAAAAGAAAGAAAGAAAGAAACAGCTGCTATATAATAACAGACTTTGTAACAATAAAAAATCCCACAGAGGCTGTTAAAAACGAACGAAACTTTTCATTTAAATCAAAGCCGACATTTATGTTAGACATATCTGACATATAGCATTTTTGATCCAGTTCGTAATAAACGTTAACGCTTGTTATAAAGTTGCGATGAATAGTTGCTAGTAGTTATATTCCTAATTTCAAGTTCAATTTTAACATGTTATATTTACTTAATGGCTGAATTTTCACTGTACACTCATTTTGATTTCTTTTGTAATAAAAATGAATTTTTCTTGTTTTATAAATATACAATATGGATTTCATTATTACTTTTTTGCACGGTTTTTTGGAAAAATACTCAGAGTTTTTCATCTTACAAGATTTTTTAAAGTTGCGGAACATATTACCAAATTTACCAGATGTCGCATGTATTTTTTACACGGTTTTCTAAGGAACTTACCTACCATGTAATAAAGAGTTCGATGTGTGTGTGGTTAGAGGATTGTGAGAGCGAGTAGGAACAGATGACGGATGTGCGAACCTACAACGATAGCTGAATTACTATTTAGAAGAATTTTCTAGAGTGAGCGGACACCGATCTACGCTCTCGAACCACCTGTTTCAAGGATTATATCCACTCGGGAAAGTTATTCCTAGCTAGACTGCAGCTGTGTAGAGGGATAATAGACTGAGGGAGAGAGTAAATATCGCATACTAATAATTTGATAAATAAAAAGGCTTGGGCTTAAATTTGACTGTTTCATCTATTGAGTGTGAATGTCTGTTACTTTAGTTTTTGTTAAAGAATTATTGAATAGTTGAATTATGTCCAGAGAGGGAGAGAAGTCTTATGTGTGTGCAGGTGAACTCGAGAATTTCGTTCTTGACTCGGAGTTCTCTAGTTGTGCTCATAGTTTGATTCTCTAAAATTCGTGAATAATATTTCAATTCATTAACTTCGGTCTAATGCTTTTTTTTTCTAATGAATGCTGATAAATGTTATAATAAAACTTCGATAAAGGCACTACTACTGTCGGATTGATGAAGCTCCATGGCACTCCATATTTAATATTTTTATACAGTAAAATATAATTTTTTTCAGTCAGTTGCATACTAGTATTTTTAAAAAGGGTGTTCGATATAATTAACAAACGAAGTCAGATGTTTTCATTCAGTTCCTCTCATTGATCTTGAATTTAATTTCGAATCTTTAGAGTAGGTGGCTTGAATCCTTTTTTAAGTAGAGAAAACAAACGAGATGTTCTTACGGTTTACTGCAGATTTAATTATCTTTAAGTTTATTCTTAATTCCTATTTGAAATTTTATTGTTGTTTCTAATCTCTTTCATTATCTTAATTTAACAATATTAATTTGTTAGATAGTCTTTGTAATTTTGTTAATTCCCCCCCCTTTACAATTCATAAATATTGACTAAATAAATATTAATTATAAGTTATGAAAGAAGCAATGCTCTCATACCACATCATTAATTTGCTTCATAACAATAGTTGTGACATGCATAGATTTTCAAACACTTCTTTTGCGAAGTGTTAAGTTTAATTTCGCACTTTTTTTTTTTATAAGGGTGGCTATTTGCGAAAGGGCTATAACAATTTTATCTAGAAGTGTATTAAATATTTTGCGTTTTGGAACTATTTACGACAAGAAATTTTATATAAATATCATAGCATTTATTAATGTTTATATGTTTCTTTAATGTTTACATGTTTTCTTATAACCTGAAAGAAAGAGAAAAAACACCAAAGGATAGAGGAACCAGACACTTGAAGATTGATTGAATCTAGTCGTATTCCAATACCCATTTCTTAATAACGTTGGTTCATATCCCAATAGGTATAAAGAAAGAATAAAATAAAATAAACTCGCCTTTTGGTCCTGACGAACGCTACGGCGTCGGTGGGCTTGCATCGCAACGTGTAGATGAGGTAGCAGGCGACCAGAACCCCTGTCCGGCCCAGCCCTGCGTGGCTGTGGATGGCCACCTTGCCCTCGCCCAGCGCGAAGCTCAACACCTTCACCATGTCCAGCAGGACGGTCTTTGGCACTGAACCGTAGTCCTTCCTGCAATTGAATTTACAGCTTGAAGATGCGTACAAATCTTACCATCTTAATGAGAATAAGAAGGGTATCGTAAAGTTTTAATTATTATTTAAAATAATTTAGTAAAATTTAATATTTATTTGTTATTCAAAAAAGACTTCTCTATATAGACACCATTCGGGGTATATAATTCACACAGCATGTCTTCATCTTTCGAAGGTCGTCACTGTAGAATAAAGCTAATTGCGTCTAAAACCATTGGTTCAGCTCTTGAATGATGCCGTTAGCGTTGTCAAATATCCGACCCCACGATAGTGATTTTTTTTCTCATTTCCGGAAATAAGAAAAAAATCGCTTGGGGGCGAAATCGAAAAAACAGGGTGGATGTGGCAAATTGTTAAGGCCACATCGCGATGTTTCCTGAACCACACTCGAGAAGAGGTAATACAAGCACTGTCGGCAAGAAGACAGACGTTTTTAGTAATGATGACACACAGTTCCTTGATCAGAGCATCACCCTATTTGATCGGAAATGTACAGTAATAAGCACCAGTGATAGTATAATCTCCCGGTGTAGTCTGTTAAGATAAATCACAACAATTACAAAAGAACAGACAACAAGAATTTCTTTACGGACTTGTGAAACTTGGCTTTCTTAAAAACCACCTTTTCCACTGTTGGAGCATCGACCGTGAATAATGGTCTTCCGCTTCTTGGACAATCTGTGGGGGACATGTGGTCATTTTGAAAATGTCTTATCAACCCCATAACAGTATCTTTCGGTAAACTATAATTTCCAAAACCAGTCATCATTTCATCGTATAATTACCGGCTCTTTCCATAAAAGGAACTAAATCACACCACGAGTCTGTATCTATACTGAGATGGAGTCTCAATCTACGGCTTCCTGAAACAAATCTTCATTAATAATTCTAATTTACATATTATGTGCATAAGGATCCATTAGTATGCAGAGAAAATTTTATTTGGATATCTCTGCTATTTCTTATTAATAATTAGGACTTTACGATATCCCCTCGCAAAAGACATTTAAAGTGTGAATTATGTATCTAAATATGGTGGTGGTGCAGCATTCAAAAGTATGCTAATGTTTCACAAATGGCTCACTAATAAATGATGTTCCAGATATAAATCGAATCAGAAAAGGTTAAAACAATTGTTGGAAAAGTGTTTTTACTATATTAATAATATTAAACAGCAGCCGAAAACAGAATACTTTACAGGAAAATTTTATAGAGCTCTTACAGTTATTTTAAGGAAGTGAAATATTTTTTTAAAAAAATGTTGAGTAGGTTATGCTCTCAGTTGTAATATATAATGTTGTTTAAATGGATAATTTTTTATGGATAATCACTTTAGAGAAAAATTCTTAATTTATGTGTCTCACATTTTGGTTCACTAGAAATTGACATATGAAACTATTCAACAATTTGAAATAGTATTTTACTGCCAATACTAACAATCCATAACAAATGCAAATGGGTAGCTTGTTGTAGATTATACGAGTATACTAAATAGCTTGTTACTGACCAAGTTTGAATGTCGATAACATGTACGAAAGATAAGCATGCAGGGATTGTATGAGCATCTTTACATTTTCTATTCTGTGCCCTTTTTAGTGGAATACAGCATTGAAATATACAGATATCTTATTTTCAAATTCATGTGAAATTTCAAAAGTCTTTTCCAAAACAAATTTCGAAACTTAATCCGTTGTTTTTTAGGAGCTAATGGTTCACTTTGAATTTGGCTCAAACCACTTTGTTGAAATTCTAGTCAGAACAATTAAGTTTTAAGGGGCGAAATCTGCAAATCCCTAATGTATTGTTTTTTACATTTAATTATGACTGTTAAGGGTTTTTTTTTTTTTTTTTTTTTAAATTTCAGATTGTAAGCAAAACTTACAATCTGGATTAATATTTTCTAAAACAGCTAGGTACAAACACACAACATTTTAAGCACAGTAAATATGTAAATATTTTTTGATTTGCAACACTTCGTTGAACACATAAATTAACTTTGAAATACTTCTTATATACCAAATGAATTATAAGAAAACTAGACTTACCAGTCGAAATTGTAATAAAAGACTGCATGAAAGGTAAAGTAAAAGAGAATTAGTCGTAGTCATGAAACATAAATTTACTTAAAAATTTATAAGACAAATGGGAAACTGAAATGAAGTTTACATTATAAGAAGCTGAATTATAACGATATGGATAGAGGGAGAGAATGAAAAGTAAGTACAGGGGAATCTCACTTTTGTTTTCCATGAATATTTGTGGGTCGTACGTGAATCCGGAGCGTTCGAGAGGAACGCCGCACGAGCTGTGTTCCCCTCGCTCCTGGAGGTTGATCAATGATCGGATGCCGAACCTGCAATAATACACATGGACCATTTTCAAAACTAGACAAAAACTGACCCTCACGAGGATAGTTCAAAAAGTAAATGCCACCCGAGGGGTGAGGTATTCACTGTAGTGTTATCTATTGATTGTTTTTCGTTTTTCCTAGAAGTGCTAGATTATGGTGCTCCTCTCGTACAAAAAAAAATGGTTGTCCTAACTTTTCCAGCCACCTTAGCTTTCTTTGGAGTAAGGTTTCGATGATGAATCGGATTATATCAAAGACCAATCGACGTGTCAGCATTAAAAACTAACTTTTTTTTTTTGCTGATGGTAACGTAAACATGTCTTTAGCAGCTCCATTTGTCTTCAAATAATAACAACTTTGTTATGCTTTTTGAACCACCCTCGCTAACACCTTCCACAATTCTATGAACAACAGAATTTCGAAGGCAATAGTTTTCCAAATACAAGATTCTGAAAAGTAATTTTAACTCTTTAAAATATTATCTTTCAGTAGAAAGATCCAAAACGACAGTCTATGTTTAGTAGATTTAGTCGTATTTTAACTTAACCTCAGTAACGAGCAGAATGAAAAAGCCCTGTGATCCCAATTTGAGCAGATGTGATTCTTGATTGCTAATCAATGTTATAATATAGCTGTTCTTCCTTTATTTTTCTCCCTTTTAATAATCAAATATAACTGCTTTTATTGACAAAGATAACTCACAACCTTGCTTCTAATTTACGATTCAAACAATGTCGATGACAAAAATTTTGTGCTTTCGAATAGTCCAAATTTAATGCAAGGCTGTATGGCTTTTTTTTTTTTTTTTTGCTACGATACTCGGATAGGATTACTCGAGCCAGGAAAGGTGTGAAATAAATTTGAATGAGTCGAGAAGGACCCTTTCTCCGTCACTGAGTGCAAAGGCTTCTTTTTCATTCGATAAGCCATCATGTCAGCGCCAGAAGCTTATAAAAGCTTATTATTAAATGATCACGTATTCATGTGATCATTTAATAATAAGCTGAAGATATTGGATAGAGTCACAATATGTTATAATAAGCAAGTAAATATCGAAAATACCCACATATATTCTTAACTCGTCGAGGAAGGAATGTTAACTTACTCGCGAAATTGCTTGATGATTTTGTACTTTTCTATGATCTCCGTGGAAGGACGCGCCATTGTCACAATGTCGTCCGTGATCCTTAAAAAAAAGACAATACTTTACAATTTGACAAACAAATACGCATGTGTATTCTCAAATCTTTATCACTACTGATATTCAATTTTGTTCTTATACTTAAACCAAAGTTAAAAAAAAAAGACTTTCCATGCTTTGGCGGAAAGATTTTAAAACCATGTTCAACACAACTTTTTATTACTTTTTTCATTTTTTCTTTTATTCATGATTTATCATTGCGACACTATTTTTGTTTGTTTGTTTTTGTTGCGCCTCTAAAAAGCTTTTAATTGCATTCATTAAAAAGATCAAGTAATGTGAGAATCTCAATTTAGATTATGAATCTGTATTTGTTAACACAGAGGAAAATTTTCTAACTATTCTCTCACGATTACTTTCTACATAAACTAATTTACTTTGGAGTCCTTTTTAAAGGAATAGATATACAAAATCTAACGCTCTATCTAGTTCTCAGAAAGGTTACCTTATGCCTATCGAGTGTTAAACAGAATGAAAACAGATCGTGAAATTTTAATGATGTATTTCCATTTTTTATCATATGTACTTAAGTCACGATTGAATAAAAATGTAAGAAATAATTTATTTTTGCTGGGTTTTTTTCGTGAAGGCTCGTTTGACTTAATTTGATCGCATTATTCAAGTTTCGCTGAAAGCGTTGTACATTACCAGTTTTCCAGCCGATGCAGTTAGCTAATAATAAGTAATGAGCGAATTTGCAAGCCAAACGTTTGCGAGAATATATTATACTTAAAATAGATTTAAGCGTGATACTGTTTTTGCAATGTTTTGCTAAGTATTATGGTTCAATAACTCAAGATTTTAGCAGCCAGGTTAAATAACGTAAATAATTATTTTATAAATGCATGTATTTCATCTTCTTTTCAAGGAAAGGATTTCCGACATTGCATTATTGCTTATGATGTTTTAGGTATAATTTTTCCTTTTTAGTGGCTGTTAAAACCAAATTAACTGTTGGATAATGCTACAAGTTCTTATTATCGTGCGTAAAATTGTAGATCTAAAAGTTGATTAAAAACGCCAAAATGAACAAATAAGAGGGAAACCTAAATTCAAATAAAAAAGCACATGAAATATTGATTACAACCGAGTCATTTGAAGATTTTAGCAGTGTCAGTCGGAAGGGAGTATTCCATTCTAATATCAAACATTCGTTACAAAAAATTACATTTTTAAGCAAATAATAATAATAATAATAATAAATCACAACTTAGAAACAAGTTTTCTTTTTAAAATCTTTTCTGAGAGAAATAATTTTGTAAATGGCTATTTTACGGTTAAGTAAAATAATTTAGCTGATAATTAATATTAATGCAAACGTATTCGAATAGCTACTTATGATTATTTTTTATTCTTATAACAAAATTGAATAATTTTATAGACATGTAAATCGATAACCGTTTAAAATTAAATTTTTAATTCATTAACATTGAGAATATTGCACACAAATTTTGTGTTTGTCTGTTCTTAAGTTGAAATGCATCTTACGAGTTTAGTGCGGGGTGGTGTGCAAAGTAGAACACTCACCAAGTGGAGAATATTCCCATGATGGGCATGTCCTCCTTCTGCCAGAAAGCAGCTCCCTCGTATCTACACCGTTTGCCCTGGCAGAAGACCGAGCAGTGGAAAGTCTTCGAAGAGCTCTGACGCAACTTCTCCGCAACGATACCATATCTGTGAGAAAACACGCCTTTATCGAAAAATTTCGGACATTTTATTCTTTTATCTATGAAAACAAGAGTTATTATAAAATTAAGACCGTTCAATTTTAAAGAATAGAACTTAGACTTAGAAATCTTCTTCGCGTAGAAAAATGTTCAATTATTTATATAATATTTGATTCCACTTAAACACTGAACATTAGTTTCATCATGTTCTAAGAGGCATAAAATCTGCAAAAGAGCTTGTTCAATTTTGACAAAAATTTGGATAAGTGGATGTGCAGAAAAAGACACGACTATGATTTCATAAACTTGGATAATTTATTTCTAAATTTGATCTTACAAAGCAAGGAACTCCATGAAACGTTGGTTCACCTTTAGCCTGGAAGCAAACTGTCCCTCGGCATGGTTTGATTACCTCCATGAATGATGTTCTACTGGATTTTTTTAGCAAAATCTTTGCAATTCTGCGGATAAATTGGCAACTGATGGGATGATTGTAGGTACCTTACTTTTCAAGCCCTAAATGATATCAATGAAGGAAAGCACAGACAATCTAACTGGCCTAGGAAGTGTTGGGTAAGCTTGCAGTTAGTTTAAAATAAGTTGCGCCGTACACGGCTGGTCATTACCTTGTTGAAAAAAATCCAATATTGCACCAAAGGAACGGTATCACAATGGGTCGTAGAACTTCAAGTATATACGCTGTTCTTCATGTCACGATTTACTAAGAAAAGCGTCAGGCTATCAAACGAAATGGTACCTTAACCCATAAAGGTCTGTTTAAGGCTTGTGTGATGCGTGTAATGTATCCTATGCTGCCCTAGACGTCTTTAGACACGTCTGAGCCGATAGCCAGGACAGAGTTGGAATTTGGACTCGGTCACTAAAGACTATTCATCCTCGGTCAACACAGTTCAAATCTAAATGAGGCGAGTACCACTGTAATCAGACTTGACGGTGAACAGGCGTGAGGTGTAAGCGGCGTAATGTTCCGCTCTCTCAGACGTCAGTCAATAGTCCGGTTGAAAAAGTGTGTGAGTTACAAGTCGGAAGGCTGATAGTGACGAATCCGGTACTGTGACAGCCTATCTAATAATCACTCTCTCTAACCGTTTTGTTGTGGCCTTAGATCTATCACTGAATCTGCCAGCCTCGTCTAATCGGCGTATCGTTTTAGATTTGAATGTCACGTGATTTGACCATCCAATCTCTGCCTACCTAATGGCATAACCTTTTGCAAACTCAGACATGTAAAAAAAACGAAACCGTTGATGAGGCGTTGTAACAGTCGATCCACAACAGGCAACAGACATTCTGGCTATCAGAAGGAGAAGAGCTCTTTGAGTATATTTTCTGGATATGCTTCGTATCCTCTTTGTACATGAAGTTTCCTCATAATCCTATATTTCCCTTGGAGGCATCGATTCTTATTTGTCACAGTATGTTTCTCTGTATCTTACTTGATGTTTAATACATGTATATGTCTTATATAAAGAAATGAATAATATGAATTTTTAATTCCATATCTTAAATTAAAAAACTGTACATTTTTTAATATCTTTTTTAATTTTAAAGACATGTTTGATAAGAGTATCACTGTTACGCAAATTGTTGTTCTAGTAGGAACATTTTTCTGTCTGAGAAAAGCATTCAAAATGTGTGTCCTATTTTTTAAACATTTAGTAAAGAATGCCGAACATATTTTCTTGAACATTTTTTATCAGAAAATTTTTAAAAAATAACTGACTAATTAATTTAAAATATCATTCACTAAAAGTTGAAAAAAAATTAATTTCGAGAGTAACATTTATTGCGAATTCATTACTGAAATCCTTCATTCTAAGAATAATAATTCATAATATAACTTAAAAAGTTAATTTTGTTGTTTATTCAATGAATGTTTTTTTATATAAATCAAAGTTAGTTTTAAAATTAGAATCATCTTATAAGTATTACTAGAACAAAGCATTCATATTGCAACTCTGCTCTAAAAATATTCATCTTCTTTTCCCATTAACGCAAATAGTGTATTGCCACACATATGATACTTTGAATGAAACATTAAGGTAATAAATAAAACAAGATGGACATGCACTGGGTAGGAAAAAGAAAAATACTCACTGCACAGAAGGCAAAGTTCCAAGGGATAGGCTGTGCGACCCAGAAAATTTTACTGGTTTCAAATCGGCCAAATTACACTTTGGGTCGGAGCTCATACTTCATCCTGAAAAGCACAGAGAAAAAAAAATTAGTTTCTTTTCCACACACGCAAATGACGTTCCCAACGTAAGATATTGTCATACATATTAACGACAAGCATTAAGGTAATAAATAAAATAAGATGGACATGTACCAAAAATGTAGGATTTTAGAATCAGATTATTAAACACACACATAAATAAAGAGTTATACTTCTTCGAAAAGATCGAAATCTTGAAAAAGCTTACTGCGTCGAATGTGTACTGTTTAATATTATTAGAGAGATATTTTAGCCCCGCCACTTTGGGGGATGATTTTCTACCCTGTGGTGGATGGTCGTTGACTTTGAATGACAGGGAGGACTCTAACTCCCAATCTTTGGGTCCAAAGAAAACGTGTCCCATTAATTTTGTTGAAGTCTTGGACAACCAATTTGAAAAGGAGTTTCCTAAAAAGGTCAGTAATTAACTCCTATCATTACTGTTCATGAAAGCAGCTGCATACGCCTTTTCCAGTTTCATCGTGATCATACGAAGAAAGACTTTCTCAACGATATTATTTGAGAAGGTTTCTGTTTCCAGCCAACACTGCAATTGCTATATATCCCCTTTTTACAACGTTTTTCTGAATTTCACTTGGTGAGTGTGTGTGTGTGTCATCAAATTTTCGATCGTTAATTTAACTAACTTCCCATCAAGCTAGAGCTTTGAAATTTTGGGAATCGTTCGTACTCGCCTAACAATGTAATATTTAGACGTTTGGGACAAGTTTTAACTAATATTTCAATAATTTTAACAAGTCAAAATATTCTTTCCTCTCGGCGCTTTTAGGATTGAGGAAAAAATTTCTTTCCCCCCTCTGGGAGCACCGGGCACTCCCCACGCAGCATGCGGTATCGTAAACCTTTTGTACTCACAAAGGGGAGATACTATCTCCGAGATAGTAAGGGTTGCTGACTTTTAGTCAGTAATCATTCACAAGAAAGAAAGTTTCCAATATTTGGCGCCATGTCTTATCACAATAATTTTTTCTGAATTCTGGTTCCCATTCTTTTTTAATAGAATGACTTACAAACTTTCAAATACATGTTTTGATTTTATGAGTATTATGAATTTTTTAATACTCTCACAAATGTCTCTTTTTAAGTGAATTTTAAAATTAAAAATAACTAACAGTTTTAACTAATATTTCAATAATTTTCTCTAATAAACTTTGCCACCATATAAAAACGTTGTTTTTAAAAACGTTGGTTTTTATTTCGAATTATTATTGTATTGTGTCGTTTCGATAGTTTCCATTGACATCATCGACTCTTTCTAGTTGAGATGGCGGCCTTTATGACACTTGAATTGAGCTGATATATCACGATCTGTGATTTTATGAGTGGATATTTTAGGTAGACTTACAGAGGTATGTATACGTCGGTGGTATATGCAACTTACTGGTATCGTATTCTAAGCTGCACTGCCTTCTATTGTGCAAGCTCTGAATCACTACTTTGGCCGGGAGATATTTTCCACCTTTTAGGGGATTGCTTTTCTAGCCCTTAGTGGAAGAAGTCGGTTTATTTTGAGTGATATGGACAATTCGGAGCTTAGACCTGTCACTCGAATTAGAATTTTATCCGGTCCATCTTTTGTTGTACCTTCAACTACTAAGCTAAAAAGATCCTCACTTTGGGTTATTTATCAAGGATTTTCATTACTTTAACTGTTTTTGAAGAGAGCAATCTCAAATGTAAATGATCTCACAAACACGAAAATCGACCACGAAGATAAGAAACAAATTTACAATTTTATCAAATGTATTAAACAACAATGATTGTAAACATAATATTTTTTGAAAAGAAAATAAAATCTGTCAGAGATAGAAAAATTTCTAAAAAATTTAGTAATATCAAAATAGTGTAAAAACTGAAGCTTCATTCCAAAACAAAAAAGAATGGAGTATCGACAATGCAATAGAAGTCACAACGAGAAAATATCAACTTTATCAGAAATTTTATCATAAAATAAATAATATTGTAAAATTTTTATCATAAAATTTTAGAGATCTTAAGCTGATTTTAAAAAAAGATAATTACTTTTGTAAAAAACAAAGCAAAAAATGAAAAAAAAATTCTTTTCGCGAATCAAATTTTAATTTTAAAAAAATAAAATTTCATCGACAATCGAAAAAATGTCCAATTTTTCTCTTCTTTTTTTTTTTTCTCTGTAACATGTGTAAAGTTTTTTGTTACGATTAGATCTTATCCCCAAACAGACTGCAAGTATTGCGTGGTTCCATCGCATTAGTTTCCAACATGGAGATCATATTCAAGAAAAACTGAAAAACAAATATCGGATAGTCTGAGTTTATATTTCAAAGCGCAAACATTTATTAAAATCACAGTTATAAAGACAAAATCCATTTCAACTAGAAAATTTATTCCGTTAACAGAAAACTTAAAAAAAAAAAAAAAAAAAAAAAAAAACATATTGACAATAATTTTAGATTGTTAAAAGAATATTTCTCGATACCTAATGATTAAGCGAAGTATTACCTTACAACTCAGTTCCAGTCAATTTACATGTCATGCTACACAATTTCGAATATCCTACAAATAAAAAATTACTTAAAGGTAAATTTGCCAAGTATTCTAACTATTTAGTGTATATGAAAAGAACAAAAGAAGGGAATAGATGAATGATCACATTTCGAATGAAAATTTCACAAGCAAAAATTGATATGATATGATCTATTGTAATTTATTTCATTCATAAACTTTAAGAATTTTAATCAAATGTTTATATTTTTACTTCTGAGATGTGTCAATACCAATTTGTCATATTTAACAAAATTTGTGTTTATATGATTTTTAAATCAAAACAGCAAAAACATTAACTATACAGAATTTTTCGTAACTACCAGATTATTTTGTCATTTTTGAAATTTTTTAGTAATTTTCAATATAATTAATCTTATTTTAGTTATTTTGATTATTTTTAGGAGTTTTAAAATTGATGCTACAAATGCAAGAGCGTCAGAGTCATAATCCAATTTTCTTTTCATGTACTGGGATTTTTAAACCTTATGTTAATCAATAATGATATTGGTAATTTAATGAAAAATTATTAAATGGTGAGGATTCTTAAAATTTTATAATAAATAAAATAATATGAATACAAAAGCAGAACTCTAAATTGAACAATTTTCAAAATTTATTTCTTTTCCCATTGTATACAATTTGTAAAATTGTTGTATGCAATGCATTGAGAAGAACGAATTTCGCTACGAAAAAGGTACTAACTTTTTTAAGACAATTATTATATTAGATTCAGTGCAAGACATTCAGTCATTCATTCAATAAATTAATTAGAATTAAAACAAATGATAAAATATTTAAGTGCACAATAATATTCTTTTCAGATATTAAAATTAAAGCAAAGAGCAAAGATAAATCATTAAATTGAAAATAATTTGAACTAAATGTAATTATTGATGCCGTAAAATGAATTACTTTTTTTGTATACAGAAAAAAAAATAGGAGAAATTTATTGACTTTTTTGTTTTGAAATTTAAGTTCATTACTGGTGAAAGCAGGCATCGAACGCAAAAAAATTTAACGATAAAGTTTTTGAGATATTTTTTTGACAAATAGGCTCATTACTGATGAAAGCAGGCATGAAACATATACGCAAAAACTTTTACAGTTAAATTTTACAGTTAAGTGGTTCGGTTGACCATTTTGTCATTGACTAAAACAATAGCTTCTTTGTTGGCTATCAATATAATAAATATAATCAATAAAAGTAAAGATATAAATAACTTTGAGGACCTTATTGTCTGAGCTTTTATTAAAGAATTTTTTAAAAAAAAAATAATAAGACAGATTGTTTGTCGTTTTTTTCGAAGGTAAGGAAACACACAGTATCAGAAGCGAACAATTTTTTATGAGGCATTCAAGGAAAATCATTGAACAAATTATTTTCTTAGTTACGCGTATTATATTTCTTATATAAATAATAAAATTACAATTCCCATTTCAATCGATGTGTTAAAAAATGTGAGTATAAAATAACATAAATTGCTTATGTAAGCAAACTTTTGAATAATTTTATAATAATAAAAATTTCATTTTTTTTATCAATCTCTACGACTTGTCAACTCTTCTAAAGTGGTGCGGAAATACCGATGTATGATTAGATATAATGAAGCAATGTTATACTTGCTGTTCACGGTTTCTAAAAATGCAATAGAAAGTTAAGACTGAGAACTAATTCTCAATTATTTATACTGTTATTATGATTTTTTAATATAGGATGTTATTTTATGCAATCAAGTCTGTCATTTCGTAAAATTTATAAAAATTTAAAGGATTTCTTTACCATATCCTGCTTACTCTTCCCTGCAGCCTGAAACTGCTTTTGTAATCTTACGAAACACCTCTACGACATGTTCTATGCTTTAATAGATTATGATAATTTTGATTTCCAATTACAGATGTTCAAAATAATTAATTTGAATGTAAAGAGTGATAAATTTTGGAAATTAAAACATGATTGTTTTAGTTATGTATTTCTTGCGGTATGTGTTAACATTTGGGGAAAATTAGTTTTATTTAATGGAAGCTTTTTTTTTAAGTTTAAAAAAATAAGACAAAAATATTGAAGCTACAATTTCTTTTTCATTTATTATCGAATACATAGTACGAAATGAAAACTGAAAAATATTTTTTACTCAAAGTTATCAAATACTAAAGAAGTCAAATCATCGTATGCATAATAACTGTTGTAGGTTTGTCAACAGTTCTGGTATTCGTAACAATTTATTTATTTATTTATTTTGCTTCTGTAGTTCTAAAAATTTGAAATCGAATAGATGCTTAGAATTTTAGATTGATTTGATTAATTTAACAGCGAAACTCGTTTTTGCTATTTCCCACTTATGAGTGATTATGATTATTTTGATTTTCGTTTCGCTTCCGAGGAGTGAGAAATTCGCTCGCCGATTTCTTATGTCATAGATTGTTATCATATACTTAACACAATTAAAGCCAAAATTGAATTCCACGTAAGAGAAATGTATTCATAGATCATGTTAAGCGATTTATAAAAAAAAAAGGTTTTTCCACAATGATTTATAATTCGAGAAACGTATTTAAATAATCAATCTATTTGAGCATAAAATATCTGGCTTTAATGCTAAAATGCTTCATTCTCTAATAATAGTTTTAAGCGTTCTGTAATGGAATTTTAAAGTGTTTGCTAATTAAATATATTTAACGGTAATTATTCAAGTATATAATTATTTCCTTAAAACATTATTAACTTTTCTAAAATTTTAAGTTAACTAAAATACCTTTTAATGATAAATTATTTAAGAAACCAGTTTCATATTTTGCATTTTTTAAAGATATTTGTCCAGCAGATTTAAGGGGAAAACCTCATTTTGCACAATACAAATTCTTATTCATTGTGCATTTTTTATGAAGGGTACAAAAGTCTTATAACAAAAGACAACTTTACTCACAGATTTCAGCGCACCTGTTTCTCCGTGTGCATTCGCAGCGGATCGAAGAGAAACTCGATTTAAGCTCATCGCTCACCAACAAAGGCAGTTAACGAAATTAGAAAGAGCCATTATTTTAATTACCAACACTTCATTCCAATTTTGAGCTAATACCAAAGTGCTTGTTTTTCGGTATTAGTTTGACGGGAGATGTTCTAATTATGTAAACACGAGTGGTTTCGTATTTATAAATTTATATTAGAAAAATTTGCCGAGACTGGTCGCGACAAATGCGAACACACTACGCATAAAAATTCTTCAACTTTCAGTGGTTCTTTAAGGTGCATGGTCTTACTGTTTTAAAAAATTCTATCAATTATACGTTACGTATTCTAAAATTCTTCAATAAAATTATGTTACTTTAATATCATTTGCCATTCAAGTCCTGTAAGTTATAAATATCTGTTATCTCTCTTCTTGGATGGTGTGAGGCATTGGCGCCCTCTAGTTGTATAGAGTTCGTCAGCGCCTGTGGCAGAAACGACGTAACTCTCGAAGGCGCAACACGTCTTGATGAGCGTTAAGCTCGATAAAGGATTTAAGTATATTCTGTTTTCTTTATGTGTTTTGTGTGTGTTTCATATTTGTGAAGTGTCGTCCTGTAATGAAAAATGATTAGAACTGAATGCTCGTAATTAACTGACACCATAAAAGAACCCGCTCATAGATGGTGTGCAATTTCTCTCGAGCTAAAAATCTGCGCGTGTGTGATGACATAAAAATATTTTGAAACATCTGTATTGCAAGCAAACAGAGACAGGAGAAGAAAAAAAACATCTTTATGTCATGGCGATAAGATCGAAAGTGACCCCATATCCCTGCAGAAACAAATCGTGTTACCCTCACCTCTCTTACGGCGTTCAGTGAGATATAAATTGATTGATTGATTAACGTCGCATGTAAAAGCAACAGAACGACCCTCATCAATTTGATCCTCCGTCAAGTGACGAGGATGACATCTGAGCTGTCCCCCCCCCCAACTTCAACCGAAGGACATGGATCCTTCAGATGTTTATTATGTATCAGCCCCACTACACATTGGGCCTTTTAGTGCATTCAAACCCATGACTCGAAAAACAACGCAGGCCGCGAGTTCGCGACCATGATCACTAGGCTACCGCGGCCTCGCTGAAGTTTAAAATATATGCCATTCAGAGAGATAGAAAAAGAGAATCAGCTCATTTGATTACCATATATATATATATATATATATATATATATATATATATATATATATATATATATATATAGAGAGAGAGAGAGAGAGAGAGAGAGAGAGAGAGAGATTAATAAACGGAAAAATGCAATAACCATTTCTTAATGGAAAATGAATAAAATATTGAGAAATATTTAGTGTTCAAAATAATGAGATAACTAAAAAGTGAAATAGTAAATCCAAAATGGGTACCATAAAAAAAATCGCACTTTGAAATGAATCGCAAGGTTTCTTAATTATTTATAAACTAAAGCAAAAAAAGGTAAAATTATAATCAGATGCCTGAATACTGATGATAAATAAGAAGAGCAGGGCATTACAGATATGAATGTGCAATCTAAGTGAAATCTGCAGACAACTTTTTCGTTCAAAAGGATTTGATTCGAGGAAAAAGAGAATAATTTAGATTCCTAAGAATTTAACCCCTTTCATATCTCAGAAATAGAGTACATGTAAATGTATAAAATGGTTACTGATATTATAACATAATTTTTTTCAAAAAGCAAAAATGCGTGGTCTAGTAGTAGAATGGTAGCGCCATCTCTATTCAGGATAAGAACTATATAGTTAATTAACTATAGATGTGCGGTGATTCGTTAATTCAAAAATGTTTTAAAAATGCAAATTATAGTTTCGCTCAAAATGTTTATGATATAAATGGATTTTTTAAAAAAAAAAACCAAAGGGGTTATCTCGCTCTATGCAATATTTCTCTGAAGAATTAAGCAAAAGTTTTTAATAAACGGAATTAAAAACTTTTTAAAATTTATTAATATAAAATATTATTTTGTTTATTGCAGTAAATAAATCATTGAAAATTAAAATTTAGACTCCACATTTAAGCAATATAACAAATCTGAGTTATTGCAGACAAAGAGAGTTATAAGAGTTATTGTTATTATACATAAACAAATATTAATTATCTGTGAAGGCGGTTAGAAAACTTACATTTGTGTGTCTTATACATTAACTTCAGTAAAAAATGTTTAATAAATTGGAACAGTGATCTTTTAGAAAAACACAGGCAAATAGTTACAATGCCAAAAGTTATTCCTGATTCTTGCTATTGACGCATGAAATCCGAAGCTGAATTAAAATTTAGATATTATTCTGCATGTCAAGTTAATAAATACAAGACACACGTCGCATCTCACTCGACTACCATCGAACGCAAGATCGTAAGTTGTTGCTGAATTCCGAGAGGCAAATGGCGAAAGCTCAAAAAATAAACTTTTATTTAGTCGTTTTCGTTATGTCATTCTATTAAAATAAAAGAAAGTATAAAATTTTCAAAATAATATTGTGCCTTAAAACTTCACGAACTCGTCAGGATCAATATACTGAGAGAGGGACCAATTTTATTATTGGCACGAAATTTAACTTTATCAAATACTTTACAGCGGTACAAACTTCAATAACAAACAATTCAAACCTTATGAACGATACTATGCTTCTACAGTCATGAGAGAATAATCATTTTGAAGTTCTCGAAATCTAAGCTAAATATATCATAAATGAATTGCAAAAAATATTCTTTTAGCTTCATTGTGAGGTTTGACTGAGATTATTTATTAACAGATCCGCTTTTAAGTTACTTTTTTCCGTGCTAAGAAAATAGCAAAGAATGGATGTTTATTTTAAATGAAAGCCATTGATATTTCAAACATGATTTACCATACTCCAAAAATTAATTATTGATTTCTTCATCTATTAAAAACATAATTAATCCATTTAAATTGTTTAATCATAAATATGCGAATGTCTTAAAGATACATATAATTAAGAAATCTATCGATATAGCTTTCCCTTGTTAATTACCAATATAATAGGAGTATATAGTGATTACCAATATAGTGACTGTTCTGAAAGTAAAATAAAAATTCTCTACCTCGAAGCGTTAATTGAAAAGCAATGCACTATAATCCACTTCAAAACCCATAAACAGGCACTCACTTTGAAATTGCATCAACTTGAACAAAAGCATATCAAAACTGAAAATAGAACACATATGAGAATGAACTCGAACACTTGAAGGTACACAAATACCTAATGTTTTAAAGTAAGTAATCAAATGACACGCAATGTTTTCAAACATACATGCATTAGAAAATGATACGATTTGAGTCGGCAGTAACACCTACCAATCACACGTCAAGGAAGTCCTACAGAATCGTTTAGAAGCCTTACTGAGATCGAGATATTTATTCGGGAAACGATCCTCAGTCAATCGAATTTGTTCTCGGTATTCTGACGAAAGCCATTTTGTTTGCTCATTGCTCCTAATATGAAAGGTGCTCAAATTGTAGTTTTCAAAATAGAATCGGAACACACCCGAATGTTCAAAAACCAACAAAAAATAATTCGAAGCATATTTATTTCAAAGTAGAGTCGATCACATTTAACGTTAGCGTTGAAACAGCATGTTGAAAGTTTGGCTTGGTTTTAATAACGTCGCACTAGAAGCAACACGAGGGCTATTGGCGACGGACCTCGTAATTTTGAACCTCGGTCAAGTGACGAGGATGACAACTGAGATGGCAACCCTCTCTCCTAACTTCCACACCACGCCAATGGGAGAACTTTGGGCCCCGACAGATTTAACGTGCATCAGCTACGGCTACACGGCGGGTCTTTAGTGGCATCAGGCTCGAACCCACGACTCGACGAAAACCGCCGACCTCCAGTTCGCTGCCCTACCCTCTAGGTTACCGCGGCATTTGAGTATTCTTGTTTATAATTGAAATATGATAAAGACAAAATAATTATGATCACTAATCAATACGAAGCAGGTAATTAAAATGGATTCATATTCTATTTATCGTGTTTAAATTTATGATTTCTGAGTCTTCTATAAATCGCAAATCACCGCATTCGCTGTTATGATTTCACTCAATACAAAATCTTATCTCTGCCGCAAGGCCATCGTATTTGAAGTTCCCAACCGGAGGTGCGCGAAAAGAAAAAGGCGTTCCCCACCAGCTAAGAAAAGAACAAAACCATTTTTAAATATAAAGATTTTGTTGAAGTAAGAAGTTTTTATTAATATTGTCATTTGTAGTATCAATAAAATCTTCGATGAAAATGAAATTGCATTGGGCTGGAAAGATCAGTTTTCTTTCTCCTACAAATGTGGAAGCAAGTTAAACGTAACTCCGTATTCGAGATTTCTTATATATATATATATTGTTCAAAACTTAAGCAACTTTTTAGGTTATCAACTGGGTGATATGAAATTCACGCTACAGAGGGACAATGTAGCATCTAAAAGTTGAAGAAAGCATTCTGATCAAGAGGAAGAACAGCAAACAGAAGCCCCTTAGTAAGGGATATGATCTTTCCTAACAACAACGGTTGCGTGACTCTGTCTGTTCATACTCAATAAAAAATTACCCAGCAATTCTAGAGGCAAAAGTTGCCACCCTTCAAGGAGTATTTGCATCAACTGTCTGGTGATCTCTAGGGGATATGATCTTGCCAACAATTGTCTTTCCAAAGCATCCCAAACATATTTGCAAATATCTTTACTTCTTAGAGGCTCCTCAACAGCAGATGTCCAATGGGGAGGTGCATCGTCGTCTAGAAAAATAAGGTCTGGAGCGTTTACTCCTCGGAATAGACGTACGAGTGGGAGGGTAATTTCATCGCAGTAACGATCTCTGATAAGTGAACTGCTGTCGAAAATATTGAGCTGCATTCATTCATTCAACATAATGCTTCCCCACACAAGCACTACAGGACCACCCCGAAGGTCTTTTTACGTGATGTTAGTGGGATGAAATCGTATCCTTCCCTCCCTCTATATCAACTGGCTTCGAGAATCATTGCTGAGACTGAAACGATTCACATTAGTAAACAGAAAGTGACTCCATTGATAATATGTCCGGTCTTTGTGTTTTTGACACTACTGTAAATGGTACTGACGGTGGTTGCTGTTAATGAAATGCAACGTTTTGGACGAAGGGTGGATAAACTTGCTTTATGCAGACGACTGACTACAGTAAATAGTGATACTTGTCGTCCGGTTGCCGTACGCAGCTGATGAGCAATGTTCACCAACGTATAGTTGGTGAACATTGCTCATCCCTTGTTCCCTGCAAGCAAAAAGGGACAACATTGTTGTCCCTTTTTGCTTGCAGAACGATATACAGGTTATCACTTACCGTTGTTTCCCTCAACCGACCTCCAGCAACCTTTCTAACATCTGTACACGACATTTGGAAGGCTTTCCAAGTTCTTAAATTTACACTTTTGTCAATTTCAAACACTTGTGCTGCACTTGTTAAATTACGATCCCTTTCAAGCTTGCCGATAATTTTGCCACGTATATGTAGATATCTTAATGGTTTCTTGTAGCCATTATATAGGAATGTACGATTTCACTTTCACTTGCCGGGGAATATTTGGAAATGCGTCTCTCCTCCTTCTTCTTATGTTGCCTTGACACTGAGTGAGCGCATTCCACGCGTTTGTTTTCGATGACGATCTACATGGATGTCATGGTCTTTGATGAGTCGCGCCAATGCATCACTTGCTTTCTACTAAAATCTTTTAATGCCACACGCACACACACACGCACACACGCACGCATGTATAATAATAATATGTAATAACTTAATATCATAATATATGTGCGTAATAATAATACATGTAATGTAATACACTGACAATACATGCACACACGCTTAATATGTAATATGCATGCATATATGCATATGTAATGTATGCACATGCGATATGCACATACACGCACACGTAATAATAATACATGCAATACGTAATAATAATATGCACGCACATCACACACACATGCAAATATATGCATACACACATATATGTATATACACATACATACACATACATACTACACACACACACACACACACATATATATATATATATATATATATATATATATATATATATATATATATTATGAAGAAATAGAAAATTTAATTTAATTCATCATACACCCCTTTTATAGAAATGTGTTCGGATTCGGAAGGGAGGCTAAAAAATTCGAGACTGAGGTTATACTGAAAGAAACCAAGGACATCTGTTCATTTCCATGTCTCCTTGTTAAGTTGCATTGTAGAGAAAAAGTAGTACTTTGTACTCCGGACAAAACGATGCTGGAATGCCTAATATTTCCTTCACAATGTTAACCTCAATATCATCAGTTTGCTGACCTTTTAGCTTAAATATTTGCTTTGGAAAAAATAATACGCCAATGCTATGGATTATGGTATAGCACAGTTACATATTTTGTGTTAAAAAACAACGAATAACGACTATATTTTGGAATGGCACGTTGTCGTGCAGCAAGAATAAATTTTTGTTTTCATCTAAGAACGGACGAGTACACGTAACGAGTTTCATAACGTGTAACGTGTTTCACGCTTACACGTAACGTGTAACGCCAATCCATTATATATCTGTAGAATTCTGCACTCATTGCTTGCATCTCTCATAAATAAATTCCATGCAAACTATTCCACTGCTCTAAAAATGTGACCAACATAGTCTTCATTAGAGATTTGGAGAAGAGAAGTCTCTTCGCCATTTCAGTTTTGAGCCTCACTCAGAATCGGCATCCTTAACATCCTCTTTACCATCTTGAACATTCTCAAACTATAAAAACTCTTCAGATTGAAACAAACAATCATCACTGCAAACGTTTTTTATCCTGTAATAAGCTTCTCTAGCAAATCTGCCATTTTTAAAACAACGCTTTATTGAACACTATTTTTCCAAATATAACTTTCGCATTACAACTGTAAATAACATAGGATGCAACTTATCAACCGCATGCAGAAGACTTTCAAGTTAATGTTACCATACTTGATAGACTGCACTCAAAAATTTATATTTCATTTTGTTTATTACTTCTCAATATAAAATATTGCATATTTCGAGCAAAAGAAAATTGCTTGATTAATCATGTCATTGTATAGTTTTGTCCTATATTTATGCAGTTAGCGCTGCCTATAGTTTACGAAAAAACAGAAACTGAATTTCGATGTATAGAAAAAGAAAATTTGGAGATATTTTGTCAATGTTAAAATTCTATAAAATATTGCGAAATATAATTTGCAAGAGATGCGTGTTTTATTTAATTATATTACTGCATTTTTCTACAAATATGTCATCGTAATACACATTTTTAAATATTTCATAATTTTTTTTATCATTGAAAGTAAATTTTCCGTACATTTTCTTCAGCATTTCAAATCGACATCTCTGGCTTGATTTTGCTGTAAGTGCATTTTGTGCATTTTCAAAAGTAAACATATTAAAGAATCACGCATAATGCTGTACTTCGTTTTCAATTCTGTCTCTATCCAATGCGGATGTGTATTTGTACTGGTATTTTCGCCTTTATCTAAATCCGTAAGGTGAGAAAGTGATATAAATGTACAGCTTAATCAATAAAAGATATTTTATTTCCTTTTTCGAAAAAGTGTGCCATGTTGAGAAATGCGTCATAAATAAAAATCATAAATTTAACCAAAAAAATTCATTTTTACTTCCATTTATTTTAATTCCTCGTCAAACAGCCAGATTTTGGTTGAATATACGAAAAAGTACTTTTTAGTTATCCAAAACAAATTACTAAATTAAATTCTTGGCTTTAAATTTTCAAAATTTTTTGCTTCGAGTAACCGTATGTGACCGGTCTAAAAGAAATTTGCTGTAGCGAATTATGTAATTAATAGTTTGTAAAATCTTTGCATAACTAATTTTCAAATAAAAAGAAGAAACATTAATTTTTCCCACTTTAAGCTGTCTCGAAAGAAAAATATTTATTTTTCTACCAATAAATCGTCTATAAGTGATTTAATGAATTATCCCTAATATATTAGTGACCAATTACAAGTTAAACACATTAATACCTAAAAATGTTTATTAGGTTGTCTTGGCACATTTTCCCCCTGTTAATTAAAGGATGAAATTTGTCTTGTCAAGAAGTAAAACCGAAGATAAAGTTTGATTAATGCTCCGTACCTAATTTGAAACTCTGTCTCTCCAATACCATTATGGTAATTTGCAAGAAGATAATATTGGTTACCATAACCCAAATCGAACTGTAGTCAATGAAAAAGAGAAAAACAGAACGTTCTCATTTCTTTATCCCCCAAATTGATTTATGTATTCTAAAAAGAAAGTACGACTCAAGTACAAAAGTTCTTTGACGTGAAACACCTAGTCATCCCTTTAGTATGGATTTGTTCAGGGGAGGGGGGAATGGCATCACAGTTGAGCAACAGGCTTTGGCCTTTTATTTCATTAGCCTAATGGAAGGCACAAAAATACAAATCAAATCGCGGGGATATTTTTACCGCAAGCCTTTGTCTGGGTTTAGAATGGAAAAAAACAAAAATAAAAATTAAAAAAAAAAACTTGTCATTATCTCTTGGAAAACTAAGTGAGGAATTAGATTAGAGAGATGAATGTTGGACTTCATTCTGTAACGAAAATGAAAATTCGATGCAAAAACATAAAATTCGAATTCGGCTCCCAAGGGAAGTTTTTGTTAACAGCCGAAGCATTAGAATATTGTTTTGTAAAGGAACAAATAATGATGACTGCGTTCATTGAATTGTTTACAATGTTACTGTAACGAAATGTGTATTTTATCGTCGAGAAAAAGAACAGAATATTGCTTATACTCGTATAAGTTTATAGTTGACAAAAGATGTATTGCTTGTAAGTTTTATTCATTTGCATTATGCTCTATTCGTGTTATTACAAATCTGCTAACATAAATCTATCTTTACCTACTACAATATGCCTTTTGAATGAAGAATAAAACTTCTGAATTAGAGATAAATTAAAAATGAAACAAAGAAGACATCTTGCGTAACTCATTTTTATACTATTTTGTTTCGTTATGTAACTATGATATGAAACATAATGGTGCATGCAGAATTTTCTTTGCTTCTATTCAAAAAGACATATTCTTCAAACTAGATTTTTGTTTGGTTTTAAGAATATTTATCACAAAATTATATTGTATTTAATATGTTATTAAAATAAATTTTAGTGTGCAAATGTTTCTACAAATCGTATAATATTTAAAGACAATCATCGTTAGACTATTTTCACAGTTTAGCAAAATTTTTGCGTTTAAATATGTTATTAATAAAGAAAAGTGTAACAATGATTGGATGTATCTATATTCTGCGTCTTCTACAAAGGATTATCAACAATTTTTCTGTATTCTTCGTATTTTTATTAATTCCGTTTCATTACTGAAAAAGTAGTCAGCAATACTTTTTCAGTAAATAAGGTATATCTGGTAACTGAGAACATTATTTAGAACGCTACTTCCTTTTAATTGTTGCGAGGGGGTATAGTAAAGTTTTAATTATTAATAAGAAACTTTCGAGATATCTAGATAAAATTTATTCTGTGCACTAATTGATACTTAAGTACACACGAGTAATGTTGTAAATTACAATTATTAGTGTTGATTTGTTTGGTTTTTCGAAACCGTAGATAAAAGTAACCCGTTGTTTGGTTTGATTGATTGCTTATTGATGTCGCAATTAGCAGCAACCCAAGAGCTATGAGTAACAGACCTCGTAATTTTGAGCCTCAGTGAATTAACCTCGTAATTTTGAGCACAGATTGAACGACACTGACAGAGATAACGTGCATCAGCCTCACTACAAGAGGTGTCTTCAATAGCACCAAGGTTCACACCCACGACTCGACGGAAATAACGCCGGCCGTGAGTTCACGACCATGACCACTAGATTACCGCGGTCATAACCCACGCTATAGAAAAGATAGAGGCTTGCAGTATAATTAATTTTCTTCATTTGAAACATTACAATGCTCAACAAATCTTCCATGAAATGATAGCCCGTCATATGATTCTGTTGTGCGGTAGGAAAGGAGTTTATAAACTAGTCATGTCCCTCACAGATTGTCCAAAAAGTGGAAGACCTTTACTCTCGGACGAAGCAGTCACAGTAATGAAAATGGAGGAGCCTATTCCTGTTAAACCGAAGAGTAACCATCCAAATTATCATGAATGACACTGATCTTAGTTCGGCAGCTGGTGAAAAATTAGAAAATTATTCACAAAAGACTGCACATGTCAACACGCTGCAAAAGTCAGCAAGCTGGGTTCCAAATTACTAACTCTTATTCAGAAGTAAACATGATTTGACTTGTTAAAAGAGATGTTGAGTCTTTTGGAGCAAGATGAAGAGGATGTTTTTGGTCTCTTGGTAACTATGAATGATTCTTGGACTTATGAATATGATCAAAAGAACAAAGAGATGAGCGGAAGGAATGGAAGTACATCGACTACTCTCTTCTCAAGAAGACTAAGGTTCTGAAGTCTTAACAGACTACTTGAAGAAGGTTCAACTCCCCCTTCCCCCCAATTAATGATGCCTATTACAGCACACATTGCTGAACAAATTATGAGATGGATGCTCTGATCAAAAACGACACGGTATCATCATCAAAAACGTCCGTATTCTGGTTGGTATTGCACTCGTTCACTCATTTGCGGTTAAGGAATCAAAGCGGTGTGGATTTGGAATTTTGCCCTGTACGCCCTTTCTCTTGATATCGTCCCAAGTAACTTTTCTTATTTCCAAAAATAAAAATAATAAAAAAACAATGTGGAAGCAGAAATTTGACAACACAAATGGCGTCATTCAAGAGATGGAAGAATGGCTTGAGACATTATGTGCTAAGTTCTAGAATGATAGTTTCTTGAAAGATCAAGAAACTCTGATAGAAGTATATAATTTTGGACGGAGACTCTCTATGTTGAGAAGTCTTAAGAATTACAAATAGAAATAAATTTTTATCAGGATTATTTTAAGTAATAATCAAAACCTTACAATACCTATTCATATTTCACCCAATGTTATTTCAATTTTTGATGCTATTAATATAAAGTTTCTTATTTGTAATGGAATTTTTAGATCATTTTAAAGTATTTTAAGTCATTTTTTCCTAAGTACCATCGCTTAACTTTTCCTCAAATGATCAGCGTTACTATCATGCAACACAATCATGGCCTTCCTTTTTGTGGTGGATAGAATTGACTTTTTGTTATTAATTTATTTCCACTCAAAATATTATGAAATTGATCGATCATCTTCTGACTCTCAATAGTCCAATATCGATGTTAAGTAACTGAAAAATTCCTGTTAAACGGCAAGGTCATACAGAAAAGGATGAAGCAAAAGTTCAACCCAGTTTTCGATTTTTCCCTCGCCTATTGTTGTATTTTTGACTGTAAAACAAATGGGAAGTCCGAGCAAACTGATCGAGCGTATATTTCTTTCGACCCAGGTTATTTTTCCTCAGCCACGAAACATACACACACACAATCGACTGTCTTAAAAACTTTCATCTGTCTAATACCTTGATTTTATCAGCGAAACACATTTCGGAAGGTCTCTATCAGTGGTACATGAGCGATTGAGAATGCTATCAAAGTCATTAAACTCAAGACATAGATGAAAATGGAAACAGTCAGCATATAGTAACCCTAAATATGTAACCTAATTTATTGCTCCTTTTTCAAAGAAGAAATCGTTTATCAGAATCTAATTAGACTACATTTTTTATCACATTTGATCGGAAATATCTATTTACATCTGCGATCGCTTTACTTGTAACACCGCTAATTACTATCTGATTCATTATTTATAACAAATCTAATAATACAGACACTAAACTACATAGTCAAATGAAGAGGAAGACACATGAACCAAAGGAATACATTTTTATTCGAGCATGAATATTTTAAATCCCGAAGACAATCCTTTAAGCAATATTTTATATCCTTAAAGCTCTTTAACATAAAGCGTGATATACTTATATTTGAGTGAGTCGAGTAGCTGAAATTGAGGGCTTCCTATTTGAACTCCTAGCTTATTTCTTCTAAGATCCCTTTGATCGCTTCTTGAACAAGAATAGCTGGCTTAGACGTCTCAGTTAGATTCATTATCATCAGCTAACTCCCAACCCTCCCTTTAAATTCTTCGCAGCTTATACACGTGATTAAATCCATTTCTTATACTTCGTAATTTCAATCTAATCCGCATGCATCACGTTTCATTTTATTGGGATGAGGTTTTATTTAAAATAGGGTTTCACCTTAGAAAAGTCTCCAATATTAGTTGAAGGGAAACCAAACGCAACAAACTTAATATTTCTCAACTTACAATGCTCTAAAATTCTTTTCGTACAGAGTGATAGTGATGTTTAAAGGCGCGAGAGCCATGTATGGGTATATTGTGCCAAATAGGTGTAACTGTGATCCAGACATCTTAAAAAATTGGGGTGAGGGAAAGATAAAGATTAGTTAACAAGACTAAGGATCGAAAATAGAGAAGCATTACCATTGTATCCCGGGGAAGCTTCACCCGTGTTTACCAAAGACAACGAACCCCATGGCAAAGGATATATCACTATTGTGCCTTAGAATCATGATGCCCCACTTACCTGAAGAAAGTAAACTTCTGAAAAGTTTACTTTCTTCACGTTACATTTCTTCATATTTCGTTTTGTAGGATAAAATAAACTATTTACTTTTTTATGAAT
The DNA here is from genome assembly GCA_019974015.1 of Nephila pilipes. Lineage (NCBI taxonomy): Eukaryota > Metazoa > Arthropoda > Arachnida > Araneae > Nephilidae > Nephila > Nephila pilipes. The sequence goes on along the minus strand of BMAW01008854.1, from coordinate 1,551,384 downwards.
TTATTGCGTATATATATCTTTATTTTATTTTAATATTTCAATAATTATCAAATGAAGAGGAGTAAAAAAAAACATATAAATGGAAAAATATTCTATCCCAATCTTAAAATTATTATTGCAATTTAAACAAAGTGAAATTATAAAAAAAATGCAACAAAGAATACTCTCAACATATAAATTGAAACCTAATTGATAAAACAAAGTTCAACATAAAATATATTTCAGCGCTGATCCTTACATTCGTAAAGATGATTGATCACAGATTTCTCTACAATGGTTTGATCATGTTGTTATAAATCTTGTTGAAAATATCTGAAAAATTTAAAATGAACAAAGACTCATGTTTTGTCCCATTAACGTAATAATAGCTCTAATAATCTAATAATTTCTAGGTTACACAAAATAGAACTCATATTGTAAGAGCATAGAATTTTATTTAACTCTAGTTTCTGTTTCAAAGAAATCTGGTCCACATTTTAGATGCTATTTTTGTCTAGACATTTGCTTATCTTGTCATTTTTGTTACACATACACACTCACTCACTCTCTCTCTTTCTCTTTCTCTCTCTCTCACACACACGCACATATATATAATATACACATTTCGGTGAAGCGTTAGCAGCACAATCTGTTAGGAGAACTGATCATATTTAATTTTATGATGTTGGTAATAGGCAAAAAGCATCATATTTTTAAAAACAACGCCCAGCTTATTGCAAAGTTTCGTATATCTTTTGGCTTCTATGGCATTTCAAATATTAGCCTCAAAATTTGATTCGAGGGTGGTTCGTCAACATAATATTTCTGGCCGATTAGACATTCTTTTCTTTTGAGCTGATTCACCAGAAGCAACCCATTGTTTTGATTATTGCTTGGTTTCAGGTGTCAAATGATAAATCCAGACCCCTCGATGCGAAGTGACGACCATAACTCGAGGCGCCAGTAATCAAAACAAACCTATGAATCAGAACGACATTTTTAGGCATCGTTAACAGATGGCAGCACACTATGGTAACACCAGCTTGTCTTAACAATGTCATCCTTCATAAAAACACATATGTACTTTAACAACACCCCTCCCAGGTACTACAGCTGAAAGCGAAATAATATATTCTTTCCTGTTCTAAAAAATGGCACATGATATATCTTTACCTCCGGCTGAGTACTTTGATGTGTTCCTGCCAAAAACTGATCAGCTACAGTTCAGCCATATGTGGGTTAGTGTAATTATTATTTCTATCCTAAAGAAAGAAAACACTTCTGAGCATTTTTATTGTTCAGAATCATTTCCCCCTATTTTTCTTTTCTGTTCATGCATTATTGTCTCATGTATTATTGACGCCAACTTGTGAACATATTAACAGCTGTATTTTTTAAGTTACCCATCTTGGCAAATTCTGTACGAAAAAAATACTGAAAGTTTGGAAAAGTTCTTTCTCAGCATACTATTAAGGTGATATAAAAGAATCACAATGGGCTTCTTTGGGAAGATTTTAACTATTTTCTGAGATATAAAAAAGTACAAAAGAATAATAACTATGATTTGTTGAAATGAAAAATTTAATAAGCTTTGCTTTGAACATTTATTTTAAGAGTGGTTTTAACAAGAACTAGACCAATTTTTATCAGCTTCACAAATTTGAGAATATTTGGTATTAATCGGTTCTATATTTCTCCTTTGTTCAAAAGTCCAGTTAAATTACGAGACATATCCACATGAATTGTTTTACATTTTTATACTGCCTTATAATGCAATACGAGTAGTTTCAAGATATTTTAAAGGTTCTTTTATACATTCGAAAAGGTTGATTTACATTTTTTTACATCGAAAATCAAATAAAATTTGAAAAATTAGATAGCATAATACTCGTCGTGTTAGCAATAACTTTTTTCCATGAAGTTTTATCAGCATTAAATGTTATTTGTTCTCATCGATTTCAGTCATCGTTTGAAATCACGAAAACGGTTTATTCAACATTTCTGGTGAATTTTCACACATAATATTCCACCGGAGCGGCTGTTTTCATGCAATAGGAAGATTCAACGGAGTTTCAAACTTACACATGTTAATTATCGCTGTTTAGAGGAAAACTGACAAGTATATAGTAGAAAATTGACTTTTCTTTCTATATTATACCAGAAAAGTTCTAGATAGAAGTTTTCTTCTTAAAAGGAAAGAAAAGATGTTTTCATAACAGACTTCAATTACATCGATATCTGATTTCTGAAAAGATTTGATACTTTGATAGTTTTTTAACGGCGCATTCAGAAAGTGATTTCAGATAAGAACAATAATTACTATTTCTGATGGATAAATCAATACGCTTTATCTTACGAAATCGGAGTAAAAAATGCGAGAAAATTCTCACTGACCTGTGGGTTGCTCAAAAAAATAATTTTAAAAGCAGTGATTTGGGATTTCATTTTATGAGTATTTTGAAATAATTTTTATTATTAATATCAATACGGAAATAGATCAATGATAATGAAAAGAAAAACGCTCGACGAAAACCTTCATTTGAAAATGGCTGAACTTGTTTAATAGAACCTGTGTGTATATTAAATAACATTAAAAATAAGAATCTCAATAATTATTTAATCATTCTAAGAGCATGATCATACTTATGTTTTTCGTCCAAAACAAATATTACTCTTTCACTCGAAGATAAAATTAGCCAGAAGGTAATTTGCATCCGTAATTCCGCAATTTTCAAGATACATTAATATCAAACAATTACAATTGTTCCAGTTGTATTATATACACTTTATATGGTTAACTAGTAGATTGGATTTAAAAAACAAAACTTTTGAATTGGGGTGAATTTAGGTAACAATCGTACATTATGCAACGTAAAAAAGACACTTTTCATCCAACAAAGATATAACGCTTTTATACAAGGATAAGAAATAGAATTAGCTAGAAGGCAACGAATAAGTCCAACATCCACAACTGTTCAAAATCTTTTAAGGTTGCTATCAAAATATTTCTGACCATTTTTTGTAGATGTCTGACTCAGTCACTTCGGTTAACTAATAAAGAGTATGTGTAGGGATGTCTTACTTTCAATGATCCATTGCAGCGAATGATTATTTCCACATACCACTGAAAAAATTACTCCTTACCAAATTTTATTTTCTTTTCATCTTCGGTTAAAAAGAGAGTCATGGAAAACATATTTTTCACTTAAGGCAACAAGCATCTATAAGGAGAGCTTAATCGATTGCGGAGTGCGAAGAAGTGTTTTCGTCAATATCTCCTGCTTCTAATTCGAGTAATTATGACTCGTTGAGAAACGTGGATGGGAAGATAACATGGAGTATTAAGTATTCACTGAAAAACGCCCCGCCCCGTTTTAAAAATTGACGGGGAAACATTCAAAAAGAAACCTGCTTCCGGAAAGTGTCACGCACTCGGAAGGGAAGTTCGAGAATATTTTCCGAACATTTTACCTTCGTGTGCTTCTTTAATCTCACAAAAAAAAAAAAAAAAAAAAAAAAAACCCTTAAAAGAAATGCAAAATTAAAGACAGGAAAACTTAAATGCCGACTTCATTATTAAAATAATCGTCTTTCTTTTCGAGATTACTGTAATTCTCATTAGACTTTCAAAAATTATGATGTACAGTTAGGTTCAAATAAAATGGAAAAAGACATTTTTCTTATTATTGAGATTACGTGTGAAATTTCTCAATGGAACAAAACTCTAGTCGTAATAACTGTTCATTAAACAAGAAAAACGATGAAACGTTATTATTACTTCATCCCAGTTTTTAACACAATTGGTTCAGGATGATTGATTGATAGATCGCTTTCTAACTTCGCTCTTAAAAGCTGCACGAGGACAATTAGTGACTTGATTTCATTGTTGACTGACGTCACCTTGAGAGGCAGTTCGAGGGCTGTTGCTGACGGACTTTGAAATTTTTAACCTCAATCAAGTAACTTCTACAACACGCTAACGAGAGGACTTGGGACCTCGACCAAACTTAACGAGCATCAGCCTCGCTATACGGCGAGTTTTTCGTGACATCAGAGCTCGGAACTACAACTCGGCAAAAACAATATCGGCCACGAGTCTGTGACCACGACTACTGGGCAACCACTGTCAAGGATTATTGGCGGTCGATATCGAAATTTTGAGCCTTGGTCGAGTGATGAGGAGGACAGCTGATCTGGTACCCTCTATACAGATTCCCACACCCCACAACGGGAAAACTTGGATCCTTGACAGATTTAACGTTTATCATCCCCGTTATGTGGCTTATTTTTGGACAAGAGACTTTCTGAAAATCAGTTGTAAGAAATGTGAATGTGTTAAGGATGTTCCGAAGCCAACAAGAGACTATTTGTTGAAACATCTTTTGTGTGATCGTGGTCCGCTATTTGTAGCTTAAGATATAAGGAAAGTTCCAGGACTCATATTTCAAAGACCTCGTATAATTATTGTCATAGTCTGCAATATATGAAAGCAAAAATATTAAGTTTCAGTCATTGCGAAAACACCGGTTGTTTATTTTTCACTAGATTAGATGTTTATGTATTCGCATATTTATTTCTTCTGATCTGCCAAGGGCATGATAGTTCAAAAACGCTAATTTAAACTTGTTGTCCCCAAGGTTTGTGTAGCTCTGCAAATAAGGTTTTAATAAGACGACTGATGTCTAACACCAAATGTTCGGGTAAGGAATTCCACAGATCTCAAACATAAATCACTACAAATGACCACTTTGAGCCTCATCTATCGAATATAATTCTCGAGGATTATCAACAGCTGAAAATGATAAGCCATTCGGTTCTGCGAATTTATTTTCATTTATTAATGTATTTGTAAAATAATCGTGATATATTATTATGAACATACTTTATGCTAAAATTCATTAGATCTGAAATGATTAGCATTTTATAATTAAAAATTTCCCACGACAGATAAATTTCAATTTGAATCACAAAATTTTGTTCTAATAAGATTCTATTGCTGGTACAATAAAAAATTATTTTAATGGTGAGAAATATGTGCTCTGATCAATATAATAACTTTTAAAAAGTTTCAGTATTTTATGCAATAAATCATGAAAAAAATTAACCGAAAGTAAAATGAAACACTTAGTAATTAATTTATTAGTAAATTAGACATCTTAATATTCTAGCATATTAGTTTGGTAAATATAGCGTAACACTCTGCAATAAACAAATAAAAAAAATTAAAGCTACTTTATTTAGTTTTATAAGTTACGGCTGTGATAAATCTATTGTTTGCATTTACATGCAGAAAACACAATGTTCAAAAGTTGAGCATAATTCGCAAAAAGTGAAAAAAACTGAATTTGATCGAAATAAATTGTAAAGAATTATCCGCTAAAAGTGAAACTTTGTCTTTTTGAAAAACGTTCCAATCGACATCTTCATGCACAAAACACCTGCACACATCAGAATGCGGATGAACTGGCTTATTCGATACAAGTAGTTCAGACAGGTTGCGTGCAACTCATGCGCGAAGGATCATTCTTAAACAATTAAACAGGACGAATGATGGCATAAAAACAGGACTGAATGAACCTCAATGAGTGATCTTAAGACTGTATCAGAGTTTTCAAAGTGTGGGAAGTGATAATCGACGACCCTTACTAGATCAGCCAAGTGTTACAACTGTTCGCCGAGACCTATAACTAGTAATAACTATGCAACGTAAGAGGATTAATTGTGGCAGAGAGCTAGGTTCAGCCATCACAACCACCTAAAGAGTATGAATTTCCAAACAAACTGTTCACAGGATACTCAGTCACATTGATCACTGTACCAGATGACAGATTTTGTGCCATGAACCCACAATCACTCATGCACTGTGCCCAGACAACCAGCATTTAACTTCCCCCTCACATCTAAGCACAAATACGCTCATTTAAACTGGTATTTGGAACATCAGTTCTGGAGTTTGAAACAGCAGGCCAATGACAAATCTTGTCAGTCAATGCCTAATCTTGCTTTAGTCTGAACACTGATTCTCTTCGACTAACGATACGGCTAGAACTTGGAACTCATTTCCAACCAAAAAAACATCATGGAAAGACATCATTTTTTGTCAAGGGGAGTCATTGTGAAGGCAGACATCATGCTGGACAGCCGAAGAGACTTCCATATATTTGAGACGGAGACTGTAACTACTAAGATGCAAAAATGAAGTTATTTAGCCGTATGTTGATTTGTTTCCAGGTGCATTGGCTTTTGACTACATATTTATAGATGATAATGTGCCTTGTCGCCATGCGAGCCTAATTGATGACCTCTTTGAACGGAAAACATCCAACGCACGTCGCGTCCAACTTACTCATCTGATCTGGATCAATTGTATCTCTTCCTTACCCACCAATCTTTGTTCCACAATTGAAAAAAGTTTTTCGTGGCATTTGGAAATCTTTAAGTCCACAACTCAAACACAACAATATCATAGCAAGAATTAGAAATCATTGTGCACCTGCTTAACAGTCAGAAGTGCCCTCCACACCTTTTTAAATTGCAGTATCATCTTTTCATATTATTTGGTTTTTACTATAATGTTAACTCATCCTATGCCCCGATTTTTTTCAAACTGTTTCTTTAGATAATAAAAAGAGTAATGATATTTCTTTCACATTGTTTTCAAATTTTATAAACATTTTATATTTGCATATCATATTTTATGCCATAAAACATAAGAAATTCCCATGTAATATTTCAGTCTACAAAGTAAAAATAGGAAAATTCTCGTATTTTCTGTCTTTAAATATATTTAAGTTACATAATTACAAGAAATAAAATAAATAAGTAGTCGGACGCATTAAACTGCATATAAATTACTTAGTTGTTCTTTTGCGACTATTGTTTGAAATTAATGTAACATTAATGTAGGATATTCACGATTTCGTTTATACATATATGCATTATTATTGGAACTGAAATCGGATCAATACTTCCCATAAAAACTCTTTTCCAAAACAAAACAAAAAAAATTAAGGAGCTCAGGGAAAATATTTATGAGTAAGCATGCGTAAAAATTACTCTGAGTCAAAATCTGATAAAGTATTTAAATTTTTTATCTAAGGATTTTAATACACAGAGCTCAAGTTAGAATGACGTTTATTCTCTTTTCATGTATTATGCATATAAAACTTTCTGGGAACACTTTTTATACGTTAAGTCCTAGAGACTTCTTTTAGACACACACAATATAAGTGAAAGAAAAATAGAAAATAACCCGTTTTTCTTCTCATTAAGGTAGGTTAAAATTATAATGAATATCGGGAAACATATGTGAATCAGTTGAAATTACTTTTGAAATAAATACTTTGCTCGTTAGTATAAATTGAAGCACAAGATAATTTCTTATAATCTGATGGAGAACTATTCTACAGCAAAATAATTCTAGGTATTTTTAATTCTTTGAAAATGGGGACTGGATTCCATTGTATTTTAAGCTATATTTAGCCGATGTTTAAGCACATATTTAATATAAAGCACCCCATGAAAAGTAGTGATTTCCGAAAGCTTAAGGAAACCTTAAATAAATATGGAAGCAATTAAATAAATACCTATTTATCAGATATAAGTTTAAATGTAAATATGTCTACAAATACTTAAAATTCTTAAAGAGTATACATGCCAATACCTAGATTTTTTTAAAATAAGTAAAATTAACAAAATATTAAATTACTGTTTACAAGTCAGAATAGTCTCTCTCTCTCTTCCCTTTTCTAATAATAATATTAGACTATTTTCGATGAGAGAATCAAATAACGATGTCGCCGCTCAATGAATGCGGTGTATTAAAACGTTTTTCAATAAATCTCCACAACTTCTTTCAATTCAAAATTGTTCCGGAACACATTAAGAAGCTTCATCTTTAGTAAACTATTCAAACCGAACATCGGGCTCTTTCGAAGGTATTAAACTTCTTTAGAATCAATGAAGAGCGTGGAAAGGGGATGTAAATTATATCTGATAATACCTGTTCTTTCAATTTTTGAATCAAAGTACTCTAATTTAACGGCTCAAACAGAATTATACATTGTATTTAGTTCAATAATTAAATGAATTCTGATTAATTATGGTAATTGATTCCAAATAATCCTGACATGATTTGCTTATTGATCGCTTAATACAATGCATGCAATTGTTTCTAAGTTGAATGACGACGAAGTAATCTTATATATTAAATAAACGCCTGTTAATTAAAAACGTTAATGAAATTTGTTGTTCGTTAACAGAGTTTTGAAACAATGTTTTTTTTTCTTTTACAAACAAACAACCTAATTAACCCGAATTCTCAAAACAGGTTAATCTCCGAAGCCATTGTTGTTAACGTAAACACCTCATATTGATTAAATACTTTCAGTATTGTGAACTATGTTTACAAATAAATTCTATAGCCTGGAAAGAAAAGAACATTTTCAACACTTTCGAATGCTTTCTCAGTTTTATCGATTACTAAGTCAATATATGCTTTGTTTTCAAAACGTTTTTAATTGAAATGCCAATAAACTATAAATATTTCAGTTGCTTTGACAAAATTCGTTGGCTCTTCTTAATACAGAACGTTAAGTATTACGCGTAACATCTTAAATATAAAGAAGCTATTCATATTTTGAACATGTTGAAAATTTGTTTCGCATTTACAAAATTTTCTTTTAGTTAATTTTTTACGTGTTTCAACATTAAAATTATTCGCTCATGGGGTTATAAGCGGCACTTAGGTTTCCTTTTCTGAAAATGAAGTGGTAGGTTCTCTTGTTTCTTTCCCTTGAAATTAGAATCATGGAAGAGTCGGGAGTTAAAGACTTTATCTTCACAAGGCAAAATTAAATTCCACTGGGCCACGTGAGTCCACACGTGGATGTTTGGAAACTCAATGCGTCGTCGTAGATGACGCTGTCATCAGAAGTTGAGATTTATCAGACGATAAATCTCAATTTCAACTTCTCAACAGTTTGGATGACATTTATCACTCATTGAGTAGCAGCAGAGCGATGCTCATAAAACTTTTAAGAAAATCTAATGAAGGCATAAAGCTTTCGAATGGTGCTAAATAATCCGAATGAAATTAAACCAAAACACTTCCAAAGTGATAATAAAGCATGTGTGTTTTCATCATGGAAAACCTATACTTTCCTCTTTTTTTAAAATTATTTTACAATCAACTTCTTGTTATTAAAATTTGTTTATTATTTCTTAAAATGTCAAAATTTAAAACCAAACGTACTTCCGAGCGTTTTTCTACAAATCACCCATTAGTAAATGACATCTACATACTCATACATCGATTTTTAATATTTTACTTGCCCTTCGTAAAAAAATGTAATTACGCGATAATGTCTTTCAAATATATTACTACATGATATAAATATACTTACTGCTACGCGGTAAAATATACTATCATTACATTGCAACATGGTCGGGGCCTTCGAAACAAGACCATTAATTACGCCAACACGTGGTTCATTTGCATTAATCGACCCATTCGGAAGTTAATAGTAAAGACTCCCACTCAAATCACCCCTCCTTACATCAATTTGTAAAAATAGAAAAAATTTTCTTTTATAACGAAGCCATTCAGTCCAAATTTAAAACAGTGCCTGCTGGTGTGGTCCGGCTGACCTTAATTTAAAAGAGAATCGTTCTGAATTTTTGAATGACGAAACTTTTTTTTTTACTTGTGGACAACAGAAACAAACAAAAGGGGAGCGCTTTTTAGAAAAGGACCCTGTTTTGCGTGTTGCCAGGAGACCCCAACACGCGAGACCTCTCTCCCCGGCAACCCTTTCCAATCGATCGGCAGTTAGGAACAAAGGATGGGCCCTCGTCTGCCATTGGTGGTCACCTGAGGATTGAGCTTCGTCGTCTTTGCGGGGGAATGAATGGTTCTTTAGATAATTCCTCTTGTATTTTTTTGAACTTAGAACGTGGTTCGTCTGTTCGACCTTACTGGAACACTGATTATTCTCTTTATGTCACTTTTTTCGTGTAACAGTTTTCTCTTATCTATGTATATATATTTGCTACTGCGACCCATACAATCAATTACTCTTATAAAATACGTACGACCAAATAAGCAAAAACAAATTTGCACTTTTTAACACTTTAATTGCTACAACACAAAAAAAATTGTTTGGATCTGCTAGGCCTCAAAATAGGCAAGCAACAAACTGAACAAAAAAAAAATGAAAACTACAGTGTTAAGTAAGGAAGTTGCTGTTTCTACTAAATTTACCTCAAGGTAACTAGAACAATCACAGGGATGCCGAATGTTCCAATAAATTAAGTAATCTTTCAGAAGATATAGGCACTTATAATAGGCGACGATGCAGCGTTTGTTGCGCTGAAACGTCTAACAAAAACAGAAAGTAAGTGGCTGCGAAGAGTACTTTAAAATCTAGACGGAAATGTTCCCAATTGCGACAAATGCTACCGCGTTATTGTTTTATAGTTTGTGTGTGTTGACACATTTGAATAATTCCACAGTAATAAGTTTTTGTCTTATTATAGTAGAAGTTACTATTTGTTTCTTTTTATTTCTTATAATCATAAATTATTTGTATTTTTGAGTAGTGTTTGTAATGCAGTTAGAAATAATTTAATTAAAAAATTATTTTCATTCATTCAAATATCAAATAAAAAATTCTAGACAATTATGAGTTGGCCAACTATTTTATTTTGATCGGCAGGCCAAGCTTTACCAGTCACTATGTATTTTACGGTCAGTGTTAATCATCACTGAGTAACGGAGAAAAATGCTAAATATTTCACGTAAAGCATGCGTCTTTCATACAGCCCGACGAAGAACATTAACTATGAGAACGCTTGCTTCACGTGGGGATTAACGTGTTACCGTAAAATTCCTTCCTCGATAATAAGCCCCTCTACCATTTAAAACATGCATTTCACTCCTTAAAAATTTTTCTTTTCTTCAATTTAATAGACATATTCAATTAATTATTATTTAATTCATTGATTAGTTTAACAGAGAATGCTTTTGCTCTTCTTGGAAAAAATTTTTTCCTGCCAAATGCATCAATTTTCCTTGATAATTTTGTCAATCAAGATAAGATTGGAAGGGAGTTTTTGTTTTTGAATTTACATCTATTTTCGAACGCATATTTCAATTTTCCTTTTTGCATTTTCAGAATGAGAGTACTTTTTTTTTAGAAAATTGAAAGTGTAAATTAACTTACTTTAAAAATTTTGAGATTGATAATCTCTCCATGAAATTAAGACGTTTTCCAACTGTACAAAACAAAATACATTTTCTCATCTTACAAAATATATGTTGCATTATCTCTACCATGCTGCTTTTACAGAAAAAATCTAAGTATATCCACTGATGCCCGAGTTGAATATTCTTATTTTAATGTATATGATCGAATAAGAAAGTATTATGTTGGAGTAAAATTCGTTTGCCGCTATATATACTAATAAAAGCCTGTTTCCTTTCAACGTAACATTATTGGCCACTATCTAAACGTTAATTGGCTAAATTTATTCTGCATATTAATTCATTTTTATGTATATAACGTTGTAAATTACGGCTATTAATGTTGATTTGTTTGGTTTCAGTAGGCCATAAATTGAAGTAACTCGCAATTTCGAGAAGTTAGTAGTGTAATTCAATTCCTTCATTTGAAAGACTGCAGTGCCTTGCAGATTGAGATGGAATGATGGTTGTTGATGGAAATGATGGCCGTCATATGGAACAGTGGATGGTAGAAAATGAAATTTCAAACTGCTAGCATGTCCCTCATAGACGGTTCAAAATGTGAAAGACCATCACTCACGGATAATATTGTCACAATGAAAAAAAGTGGAATGCTTTATCCTCTTAGACCAAAGAGCAAACATCCAAATGATCATGAATGAGACTGATCTTGGCTCGGCAGTATGTGAAAAATTATTCACGAAAGACTGCTCATGTTAAAGGTATCAATACGCTGGTTTCAAGATTATTGACTCCTTTCTAGAAACAAACATGTTCTGACATATTAGTGGAGGTGTGGAATCTATTTGAGCAAGATGGAGAGGATTTTTTAGGTCGAAAAATACTATAGAGGAATCTTGGATCTATCGATATCATACAGAGACCAAAAAGAGGAGCAAGGAGTGGAAACCAAGAAGACTTCCCTCCAAAAAGATTATTGTGCAGAAGTCTGCAGGGAAGGATATATTGTCTGTTTTTTTTATTGTCGTGGAGTCATCTGAACAGACTATTACGAGGACAAGAGTCTGACCAGAACACTGGTCCTATACTACACACTTTCGGAAAAATTGTAAATTGGTCAAAAAAATGAAGTGGTATTATCATCAATGGAATCCATCATCTTACCAACAATGTACCTGTTCACTCATCTTGAGGTGCGGTTGAGGAATCAAAGCGAAGTGGCTTTGAAATATTGCCACATCCATCCTATTCTCCCAATCTCGGCCAAGCAACTTCTTATTCTTTCACGATGGAATATCGACGATATTTCTTATTGTTATTCTTTCATTGTCTTCTGAGACAGACAGTTGCCTTTTCACTTGTCAAACACCTACATCTGGTCACTTCAATCCTCAATTTTCCCCTCAGTAGAGCGAAGTTCGAAATATGACAAGCAAACATCTCTAATCATCCTAGTATCTTGTTGATTAACTCAATTAGACAATCTAACTAAAGGACAGATTTTTAAAAGAAATCCCAAATAACGACACCAACTAATTTTATGAATTATTCAATATTTTTCTTTCATCGTGTTGAATGATACTATGTTCCTAATTAGAAGGGGGGAGAAGAAGTGACTTGATATGCATATTCTGTGGAAATAGAGTAAATGATGTGAATGTAAATTATATTCATAGATAACTTATGATAAATAAGTATCACAATTTAGCCTAAAATATTGCGAGCTATGAAGTGACGACTTGGCTACTGCTGCGTGTTTGAATTTTGCGCGTCGTTTGGGGAGGTCGCTTGCTTAAGTTACGAGCTTTTGTTAAAAAAGAATATGGATGTTAATGGTGACGATTTACGTGTTATCACTGAATTTCAAGCAGTGCGGAAGAGAAATTTGGAGAAATAAGTACTGTGATGGTGGGCTATTCGCGATTTTCTCTTCACTAACCTTGGGGACTTTAATTGAGATTGATTGCATGAATTAAGCAATTTCTTCTCAACTAAAATGAAACATGATTATGTTAATTAGAGGCAGGTAGAAATAAAGGGAAATGAGCTAGATATGGCGGTATAAATTCAGAGGATAGAGGCCGAGTGGCACTAGCGCTGAGCGTATATCAAGAGTTATTACGGGCGATAGCGGTTACAGAGGATTCAAGAAATCAAGTCAGCCTCAACTGAAGAGATTTTGGTAAGGGAGTATTAGTTCTGTAGTAGTTGAGTAAGTGAATCAATCTAAGAGGTCACCAAGGAGAGCAAATAACCCTCAAACATTATATTACAAAGCTGATACATAAATAGTTGTGTGAGACTTGACTAGTGTGTCCTTTTGTAGGTTATTGACTTTTAGAGTTAGTTGTATTTGATTGAGTTATGGCACAAGAGTCGGGTAGAAGTGCTTCGATACGTTACGATTCAAGTGTCATAAGTTATTGGTTCACATACACACACACCATAATTTGTAGTTAACCCTTTCGGAACAAACGTACCTTATACACATCACTCGTGACCGTCGTTCACGGGGAAACGTACCAAATACGCATCACTAGAGAGTGATCTCAGGGGTCGAACGATGTGTATTCGCATTCTAAGGTGGAACATTTTCTAAATATCTCTATATGACAATCTGTGTTCATTACATTTGAACTAAATATTAGTTTTAAGATCTTGACCTTCAGTTCTTAACCTTTAAGATCTTGACCTTCAGTTCTTAACCTTTAAGATCTTGACCACAGTCTGTCTTAATTCTGCATTTTGCTCACCAGTTGTTGTGGGATGGGACGAAAGAGTAATGTAAACAAACTGAACTCGGCTCTTAAAAGTTCCATGTGATGTACATTCGCGTTTCTGCTTTTTTCCCCAATTGTTTTTATTGAGTTTTGCTATGTATTTTTGATTTCTTTTTTTTAAAGCTGTACCGTCAGTACTGTTTGACTTTGCGTTGCTTTTGGATGTGTTTCTTTTACTTCCCTTTTTTTTCCCGGAAAGTCGACTCCTGTTTAATTTTTATCAGAAGAATATACTTAGATTTCCGACGAGCCAATTAATGATGAGAATGTGATTAATTATCTAAAAGGTTTGAAAGGAATATTTCTAGTGATTCTAGCGGACATTGTGTCAGAAATTGACAAAACAGGACTTTGCGTTTTTCCACAAGCTTCGAGAATTACCACACCTGGTCTTCATATTATATAAGTTTTGTTACTTCTTATAAATAGACTTAATTGTATACTTTTTTTATTAATTTCAAAGAGTTCATTGATGTTTTTGTCGATAAAACTTCGGAATAATTTTTCAATAGCACTTCTAAAAATTATTTCTCAAACTAAGTACTTCTTTACATACATTTTTCAATAAATTGACAGAAAAATATTATTAAAAATACTAATTTTAAAATATATATATATAACAGCTTAAGTAATAATCTAAAATTATAGCATCTGGATGAAAAAGTTTTTTTAGGTATTTTTTTTCCTTCTAAAGTTAGGCTTAGCGACGCAAAACCCTGGCCCGTGCGAAAGCTCCTTTCAATTCTCCTCCGTCCCCAGGGAACTTCCTACGTCAAGGCGTGCCGTCCCGAAAGGGTTAATAGCTCTTAATATAGCTTTTGCGTAAAATCAACTAATCGGATTTTGCACTTTTTCTTGTTTAAATTGCTAAAGCGTTGAGGAAATTTTTGTGGCTGATAATTGTTATGGAAAATAATTTTGTGATTCAAATGCTAAAAAAGACAGCTAATTTTTTGCATAAAAATTTCCAGAAAGTTTCGTGGGTATATCTTCATTCACAAATCCATCTATTTAATAACAACAATAGCATTGTTTTGAAGAAAATGTAGGCAGTCAAAGTTACTTCAAACTTTAAAGAACTTATCTAATAGTGAAGGTTATGAGTAATCCAATAACATTATGGAATAAAATTATCGAATAACTCATTTTTTCGAAGAACTAATGAATATCATTGAAATCTACACTAAAAATATTTCTCGCTATGCTTTAAAAAAAGAGGTATCAATATATTCATTTATGAAATGAGGTCGAAAAGTTCCTTTTTATTAACTGGAATGACCCGAATGCGCCCTAGTCAACTAGACATAATTGAAGCTAAGAGAGAAGTGAAATGAAAGAAAACTAGTTCATTGGAAATATAGATCTTTTTCTTTGAAGAGATTTTTACAGGAAGAATTTTCTCTTTTAATCTGATTTGAAATGGTCCCCAGCAGTTCACAAAACACCTTTAGTTTCGAAGTCAATAAAGATGACATATACTCATATAAGTATACATACTCATGATGCATGAATAAAAATGATACATCACTTATTCTCCTCTCAGGGGAAGAATTAGTAATGGATCGGGTGTCGCTCTCATCATGCAACCGTTGAGTGATGTCCCTCAATTTAGACGTTGAATCTGATTAGATTTCAAAAGTCTTCCACCCACAAAAGTCACTTGATGTCGAAATCTGGAGTTGGATACATCCGTTCAAGAGTCGCACTCATAGCTCTAAACTGTGGTTCTTAAACTGCGGGAATGATCTCTAGAGGACAGACCTGAAACCTTTCTGACTCTTTCAGTGCATAATTATTACGCATGAAAATACTATCCTGAGTGCCTCATTAAAAATTGTTTGTTCAAATATACACTACGTGACAGTAAAACTACAACACCAAGAAAGAATGAATAGGAACTGATGAAAATCAACAAAAAGTGAGAGATAGCAACGAACAATAAATGTTTATTTAGAAATGATAGGCATAATACAAAGCGTCGGCTCAGTAAGTTGTAGAACCACTGCGGACGGCGATACACGAAGCAAAACGTTTAGGTACAGAGTCAAAGAGAGTTCGTCTTCTGAACGCGGTAGTGGCAGGGTCTGCAAATGACTACCAATAATATCCCAAAAGTGTTCAATTGATGAATGGTGGCCAGGGACACTTTGCAGAGCACGTTGGCTAATGAGAGAAGTATGTGGTCAGGCATTATCTTGTTGATGAAGGGCATTGGCACCCCCTAAAGGCAGGGGAATGTCTGGGACACAGCACATCAGCTATTTATCGTTGGGTCGTCATAGAATAATGAATACGATCTAACGGTAACCTGGAATCGTGCGCAATTGCGCCCCTAACCATGATGCCGCGTAGTCGTGAGGTGGGATGTTTCGCAATTGCTACTGGATTAGACCTCTCTCTACGTCAACTTCACACCCGAACATGGCGATTATCATTGAGAAACAGAAGCGTGAACACGACCCTGGACATTCCGTTGTCCACATCACTCAAGCCCCTCACTATTGCAGACGTTAGCGTCTATGATGTGGGGTAAATGGCGGTCTTATTAATGGACACCATGAGTGCAGGCCACTAGCAACCAATCGACGGGAAATGATTCTGGTCGATATAGGAACATCCAGGGTGTCTTTAATATGGTTCAGAATGGAAATAGAAGTTTCTTCCGGGTCTGCCATCGCTTGTCACTAGATGTGTCAATCCACGCGTGCTTACATAACTGTGGCTAAACCGACACTCCTCAAACTTTCCACATTTTGTTGTTCTAACTATCTTCGCCACAGTCGGTGCACTGTGGACGCTTCCATGTGTGCGTCAACTGAGATTTGCCGTAAGGACCAAGATGCCCCTTCTCAGTCCGATCATCATGCCCCTCGTAAAATCGTCTGTCTGCTAGATCTGCCTCCGTTGACGACCACCTGAAATTCTCTAATATTAGACGCGACCTCTGAAACAAGAACAAATTTTCTACGATAATTTCCCTAACGGAAAAAAACGACACAAAAATTAAACATTCTACAGGTTCCTTCTCTTATATCTTCTTCAACGTGTCCTGGAGAGCTGCGAATTTCCCATCATTCGTATCCCTCCGTGACGTACATCTACCCTGAAATTTGTATAATTTCCTGTCCACTCCTTCTTGGTGTTGAATTTTCAATAAATACGTAATACATGTAAAGAAATGAACGTAATATATGTAAAGAAATGAAAAACCACTAGAATCCTCAATGGTATTGAAATTTTTCTCTCGACCCCAAGTCAGTTGGTAGGAGTAAGCTTTGATAATTATTCTAAACTATACTTCAAGCGATTAGAGTAGACTTTGAGAGAGGGTAATACTGCAAGAACATTCAAAATTTGAAAAAATATCGATAAACTGAGTTAATCATTATCTCAGGTATATCTTCATTTTTAACAGCAGAAACATATAAGCTCGATAATGATCGTTGAGTTAAATAACAGGGAGCATTACATTTGAAAGAAACATAATCGACAGAGTTTAGAAGCATAATGAAGTTCACTTCTTATAAGAAAGGAGCATTATTTCGAAAGTATATATGTCAAAACAATTTGAAATATTTTAGAGCATATACGTAAATGTCTGCAGAGGTAAATTTTTGTGCTCCCACAGGACATAGAATGAATCTTATGAAAAATGAGAAAAAAAAAAAAAAATTTTAGTAATTTTATTTTCTTCAGGATTTTGGAAATCTTGAGGTTTATTTCTTTAACATGAAAGTTTATTCCAAAGAAAGAGTTATGGAAGCAGAAACGAAAATTTTTCAAAACCTCATTTCTGAAATTGCATCTGAAATGAACGAGCATTTGTATTTTCTTTCGTTCATATGTTTTACAATATTACAGAGCAGTAGCGCAGCGTAGACTAATGTAGGGCAGAGGAAGCCATGGACCCCAGTGGCAAAGGTGTGGGGAGGAGGAAGGAGTGGCCGAGCTAGCTAATCCTGTCCGCTGCATCAGGCCGTGATCATTAGATCAGATAACTCTGTTGTCATAGAGACTACATGAGCACTTATAAAGAATTTCAAAGCAATTGGATTACAGGATTGATTAATTGGCTTTATTGAGGTAGCACTGGAAACAACACGAGGGTTATTGGTAACGAAACTCATAATTTTGAACCTCGATCAAGTGACGAGGATGACACCTGAGCTGGCACCTCCCTCTTCTAACTTCTCTACCACGCCAAAGAGAAGACTTTGAGTCCTGACAAATGTATCAGTCACTATCATAAAAGAGTTATTATGTTAAAAAATAAGATTTTAAGGAAAGAATAAAATAGATATGTGTGGGATGTAGAAGAAAAAAACTGACCACAATGAAATTTTGGATTTTTAATTTATATATGCCACTGTTAATCACAGTTGTTCAGTCGTCATGACAGGTGATGCTACTGGAAGCTTCACCAAAAGTTGAAAAAGTTATTGGAGAAAGTTGGAGATAAGGTTGAGAAAAAGTAGAAAAGATATGCAGAGACAAAATAACTATGTATAACAGGTCCAAACCCAAATACTTGTATAATATGAAACCAAAATGAAAAAGGAACTTTATGCTCTTTCAAAAAGGCCGAGTTATTGTGTCATCAAGAAATTGTTCAGTTCAAAATTTTATTCCGTATAAAAGAACACGGGACAATAGTACTGTTGAAAAGACTCCACTTTCTTTCACTCTAACCAAATCCTTCGGGTTTCAAAATGAGACACATTTGAAATTTATTTGAAAGCTATTGTGAAGTTCTTTTTCATTTTTGATTTCTACGTTACATGTATTTAATTATATTCATATAAACAAAAATACATTAGACCATCCCGGACCAGCAAAAGGAGAATGAAGAACTCTTCCAGGCCCGCTCTTTCCGAAAGTATACACGGAGCCATTTATCTCGTTAAGCCTATTTTCATTTAAAAATCGGAAAGAAAATCATTGCATCTATTAAATACGCTGAATTAAACAAAAAAAATTAAAAACTGTAATAACAATAAAAAATATATTTATAATAAATAAATAAATAAAATATAAAAAATATAACACAAGATTATAATAGTATAAAACTTAAATCGTTCCGATTTGAAATCACGGGCCTCAAGACTCGGAAAGACTTATCATATTCAGTGGACTATTAAAGGAGCGTCATTTCATCACGGCCCTCTACAGGTTAAGTAATACCTAAAGGAACCAAAATCTAAATTAAATATTAAGTATTTAAAATATGAATGTTGAAGAAACATAAAAATAATACCCTCCCCCCCCCCTCAAAAATATCTAAACTAAATTAAAATTACTTAAAACTAAAAGTTTTAAGAAAAACATATCAAAATTACAGAAATAATTAAGAATATGACAGATTAGACATTAAAAAAAATAAAATCTTGTAAAAATAAACAAAATGGTAATAAAGCTATATAATATTACCACTGGATTAAGATAGTGTTAATCTGCCTATACATGTATTAATGATCAAACCTTCACAATTAGTCATAGCTTTTTATAAACAAAGTGGTAAAAGCCTAACATATCGAGCCAACGAGAATAAACACAGATATAGAAACGATTATATATGCATTGTTACGAACATGGGATGACGCTTTCCTGCAACGTTCCTCTTATAAAGGAAAAACGACATGAACAGAAAATTTTTAAACAGTCAGCCAAGGTAAACATATGCAATAAGTTCCTAACTTGGTGATGAATTTGGTGTCGAGAAACTTGGTGACTTTGGCGATAAATCAAAGATTCCAAAAAGTGAAGAATCTAGACTGAGAATTGAGTAATAGACTTTTCCTGAATTTTCCCAGTGACGTCATACTTGGCTGGAGTATCTATAAATACGCCGAGCGCTTGAGATGTAGGGATGTACTTTTGAGATCAGTCGAGAGTGGATCTACCGACGAACTGCCTGTAGCGCGCCAAGTGAATTAGCGGAGAGACAGCGTGTTTCTGACTGGATTTGTTGAAGTTTGCCCTGGAAGTGCAGAGTATTACCGCGGAGATTTGTTGGTGTGTGAACTAGTGAGCGGGAGAGCTGAACGTTGCTGAAACAGTAATGACTGTCATTACAATTGCCGTTTTTGTTCCTGTATCTGTGTCATTAGTCTGTACAAGTGCTGTGTTTTCTGTCTATGCTGTACTGTCTACATTCTGCTACCTGCGTGTCATCCTGTATATTTGTGAATAAAGTGTCCTTTGTCGTTATCCTCCTGGTTGGACTGATTTCATACGCATATACACCCATGCACGTTTGAAATATATATATATATATTGAGCATCACTACCAGGGTAGCCTTGTGGTTCATAAAAAATTTAAAAAGTAATGAAGTAACTGTAACGACTCTTGAAATTTAAATGAAATTATATATTGAAATAAGAATTAATTCTTTAAAAATTGACAGTGGAAGAATGAATGTGGAAGAATGCATGATAAATAATGGCGGCTCAATATCCTATTTGAGTTGTAATAATTTTGCAATTTAAGCAACTCATTTTGCTGTACCCACTCTCCGTTTCTACTCATTTCTTCTTGTTAGTGACTACTAACTTTCAAATATTATTTCAATCTGATTATGCCTTTTAGGTACAACTTTATTGACGATGATTATATAATACATTATCAGAACCGTTCACAGGTGTAATAATTATAGAAATGTAACTCGTATATTCTTATGTTCACTAATCAAAACATTAAGACAATGTTTGCAAAACCACCATTTGAAGCATGAAGGGGAAAATCCTAACTGCTACTGCCAAATGCGAAGTGCCAATGTTTCTGGCTGGGAGAGTTGAGTAGTATTAAAAAGATAGATTATCAATTCAACAAATACTTTTAAAACAATATAGATGAGTTAAACCAATAATACTAAGATTTACTTTGAAAGTTTATAAAATTTATTATAGAGCGTAAAGAAATCAAGTTTACTTTTAAAAATATATTTCTTAAGTATAAAATACCTTATTCACACCTTATCCAGTACTCTTGCAAATACTAGTGCAAAAGATGTAGAAAACGAGAGTGCTTCCGTTTTGTTGTATCTGTGCCCTTTAAAATTACTGCGATTGAAGAAAGTAGAAAATAAATGTTCAGCTTCTTTCAACAAAATTAGAAACTGCATAACAAATCATGCCAAACACTTTCTTCGTTCTTCAACATTTCAATAATAGCGCTTTAAGTATGAAATGATTTACTTGAAGTAACAGCCTGCAAATCTTTTTCTACTGAATAAATAGGATTTGCTATAAGTTAATTGGTCGTTTGTAGAATATATATATATGGAATATTTTAATATATGCGCAGCCGTTTCCGAAAAAAACCATTGGTATATATATTAGTGGAACCCACTGAATTTTTCTCAGAAAAATGAAAATTGCTGCCTATGTTGTGAGGAAGTATTACTGTGAAATAACATTCAAACGAATGAAGAAATGTCACGAAATGAAATTGAATGTGTGAAAACATGGAAACGGTAAAAAATTTTAAAATGATTTACTTTGTGCTTGGTATTTTACACTCTGTTCTTGACATCGGTTGTTATTTTTCTTACAATCAATATTATGCGATGCTTTCTTCAACGCCAATTCGGTATTTTTCATTCCTTTCAAACGTTTGATAAAGCGCTATTTGTAATCTTGGGCAACTTACCCAATATTACTGTGATTTCGTGTCAAAAAAATGCAGCGTGAAGCGAAAAGTCTCGTGAATTTTACATGCATAGAAACCATTCTTTATTGGAGATAAATGAATGACAAAGTATTATAATTTTACAACAGAAAGTTCTCTACCATAAAGGGGAGTGCATAAATATAAAGATTTTGAGTTTTAACAGTTTTTAAATATTCATGACATGCTTGCAAAACTATTTGCTTATTTATTATAGCCCTAAATTTTCTGATGCCTTTTTATGGAATTTACTTGAATAATTTATATGGTAAAATATTGAATGTTTTTATGAAAGTCGTCTTGTGGTAAATATTGCAAAATGTTAACTATTTGTGTTCCCTGGTATTAGACCTCGATTTCACAAAAGAGCATTAAGGAAGGCAAGTCAAATGCAAGTACTGTGGTATCAGAGCTTAATTCATTCACGATCAAGCTTTTAAAGTCAAAATGCTCTAATCTCAAACTAATTTCCCCTACTGAAAGGAATTAAAATGAGATTAATTCGCACCAATACCTTCATCATTCTTGATGATAGAATGATCTTGATTCGAAAATTTTCGAGCCAATCCCTACTGGCTTTGGATTGCTGTTGTGAAGCTTCCCGCTCTGAAAAATCTAGGGTCTATTGCAGCAAATCTGCATAAATGACCCCTACCTTGTAGCAGTATCTCTTGCGAGTCAATTACAAAAACACAAGGCTCCCTAGCTTTGCATGGACAGAGTTTCGTAGATCTGATATAATTTCAATCATTTTAAGCTCGAATTGTAGCTTTTATCGAGCACTTCTACTTTAGAGTAGTACATGCAGAAATATTGCAATCCTAAGGAGTTGACAAATTCATTAGTCTTATGACTTGCTCATAGTTGTCTTGCGCTTTAATTCTATGAATATATCACCTCGGCTGGAATGCATTTTAGCTCTCATCCTTAACGACTCTCCTTAAACATGGTTGATGGCCGTAAATTGAAAGCATTCAACCGTTACTTTGTCCAGGGCCGTAATCTTTCGATGTGTATTTTTCTTCTAATATTCTTACGTACTTTCCAACTCTAAGTGTCAACTGTGGCTGATGGTATGAGTTTGATAGAGGTGAGTAAATATACAACGCTTTTTAACGAATTTAGAAGCGAAAGAAAAACTTTCTTTTGTTGAATATTGTATGAATATGGGGATTAATTGCGTTCACCTATGAATATCCGAAATGCGAAAACATGTGGGTTTTTTTAAGTACAGTTACGTCTAGTTTATACAAATGACGCAGTAGGACGAAAGGAGCTGAATTTCCATTACATTTCGCAAGAATGTTAGAATATAGGTTCGATGTTTTCCCTGAGTCATTAGCGTATGTGTGATATTCTTTGAGTAACGGAACTTTGGTTTGTGTATGAAGGAGTTTGTTATGAGTGAAATGAAGATGGAGTTGAGGATCGATATATGTTTTGTTTAAAAAGAGAGAGTTTTATTTGATTTATGAGCATGATAATAGCTCATAACTTATTAGATCTGGTGTATCTGTGGAAGTGGTTGAACGTCGGACGAAAGTGGAAAGTTTGTAATGTTGATGTTTTCAGATACTTCATCCAGGCTGTCACTAGGATATTTGCACCTTATACTAAGGATCCACCCGAAACAAACGTTAGTAATTTTTTTTTCAACTTTTTTTTCATTTCATTTTTAAAAACTTCTTTCATTTAAAGCTTGACGGAGAGTTTACGTTATTCAATAAAAACTCGCCAGTTTGGCGAATCGCAGGGGCCAAACTGCAACCAACATTTAGGGTAGAACTGCAATTTCCCCACCATCGTTTTCCTTTTTCTATATTGTTACTCATTTCGAACTCATGGTCATATAAAGAAAAGTTCGCTAAGTAACTGTACATTCAAAACTATAACATAATTAAAATTCAACACGACAGAAATGCTTTAGTGGTGTGGTAAACATGTGAACTTGAAAAACGTGCGAGGCTCGGGGATATGAATGGTGAAGTGGTTGTGCCATCAATAAAGAAGGCTAGTTTTCTCGGATTCTGATTTATAACTCAAGAAAAAAAATCAACCTTGTTCGTATCTCAAAAAAAACTCGTATCTTGGGACATTCGTCAGAGCAAACTACAGTTCTAAATGTTGAAATTTCCTAAGGTATGTATGGATAACTGGAATATGAAGTATTAATACATATCTTAATCATCATTTGTATGTGGATTAACATGGTGAAGTCTTCTTCCAACGATATTAGTATAATTTTACTGTGGCAACAATAATTATATAAGAGAAAAACTTTATAAATTATTCATCTTCTATCGTATCATTCTACTATCGTATCTATTACGTTTACTCATCGGAATGATTTATAGCTATTAGACAATTGTCGTTTATATTTGACATTTTTGACTAAGTACATTTTATTATTAACTAATCGTGTAAAAAATATAAAAAAATCAAGAGCAAATTATTACATGATGGGATTTCAATTGTGCGTAATCTTATGGTAAATGGAAGTATTTCAAAAGATCTTTAAACAGTAGCGTTTCCTCTTTTTGTACAATACTGATCGAAGAACGAAATTGGTTCCAAAAATATAAATGACTCTTCAAACATCAAATAATATCTAGTCAACTCAAATATTTCGCTTGTAAATATCCTGCTTTTGGATTCATGTAACATTTAAAATTCCATCGACAATGTATCTAATATTTCAGATAAGATTTTTACTTTCTTGGTTTTTTTTTTTTTTTTAATTGAATGAAAAGCTTGTTAGGACTTGTTAATGCTTACTCTACACTATCTAATTCCAGAATGATTGAATTATTATTTACATTATTGGCAATAATGTGGTACATTAACGACAATCCATTAATTTTTAGAAAACATTTCAAAATTAACTTAGTTGTATTAATACAACACAAAAAGAAAATCCTGACTTGACGTGGCCACGGTATCCTAGTGGCCATGCCCTCGCGGCCGGCGGTTTTCGTCGAGTCGTAGGTTCGAGCCATGATGCCGCTAAAGACCCGTCATGCAGCCACGGCTGTTGCACGTTAAATATGTCGGTGCCCAAAATCCTTCTTTGGTGTGGAAGTTAGGAGAGGGAGATGCCAGTTCAGATGTCGTCCTCGTCACTTGACTGAAGCTCAAAATTACGAGGTCCATCGCCAATGGACTTGAAAACGAAAAAATTAGAATTTTATTTTAATTCATCGTCTTTGACGTCTCCAGAATATTATTTAAAACAACGCTCAGTTTTAATTCTTAAAGCAACTATGACAATTATAATTATATATAATTGATTTCTAGTGGTTAATTATTTTATAACCTAAAATACTTTTTACAAGAAATACTTTTACTTTGGTTCATTTACGCAATTTCATTGCATGCATTACATTAAGACTAAATTATTTATAATGATTGATTAAAGAAATTATTGAAGTAATTTTTATACACATTTAAAGCAACACAAATTTGTAAATAATTATCCATTTTACAGCAAACGATTCACACTAAAAGGGAACATAAATATGGAATTTATCAGAATAGTACAATATATAAATTTAAAGCCTTTTATGAAAAAAAAATGCTTCCAGCGTTTTAATTTTCTAAAATTTTATGAAATTTTCGAATCATGAATGATTTTTGATATGATTTAAAATGAACAGAAGCAAGTATCATAGTAATCACATCTAATACTTACTCGAGAATTTTGTCCAAAAAATTTGTAAGCCCATGCCCAGATTTCTTGCTCAAAGGCTTCGTTGAGCCATTGTTCAAAGCCCAATAAATAACATGTATGCCATTTTAACATCATATTACATTTTTTGAACTTCAAATGTTCGTTAAAACATCAAAAGTAATAGCTCTTCCTTAATAAGTAACTGAATGGGGATAAAAATGGCGGAAGATGAGATTTGGTATTCGGGTGGCATTTACATTTTCTAAATAATTGGCTTTTTCCTCTTTCTCTCTTGACTTATTGTTTCGGAATTTGTTTTTTAAAAATGGCTTCGCTCCAATTTGGCTTTTGCGCTTTCGGTCGCGGGGATCGTTTGAGTTGCGGGGACACGTGTTAGCAAATTAAACACACTTTTCTTATAAACAACGCCCTTACCCAAGGTTGCACGAAAGAGGCAAAAAGAAATTGTTTAGCATATGGAGCCCCTTTTACCGAGGCAACAGGGACTTGTGACGTTTGATGAATCATTGCAGACCCTGGGCTTGCTATCCTTTTTGGATCCTTTTCAACATTCCGAATCTGCTTCAGAGTTAGAGGTGATTAATTCCAGACGTGAGTATATTTTCTTGCAGTCAGAAGGTTCAGGGAGAATGATGATAAGATAAAGGTTTTTCATTCGCGGTGAGTTGTGAGTTCGAATCCTGATTTTAACACAGAGCATCATATGGAAATGCCGTAAATGATGCAAAAACTAAAAATTCTCTAAAAGATCTTGTGGTAAGTTAAGCTGAGATGTGACGTTGGGCTATTCACGATTTTCTCTTCACTAAACTTGGGGACCTAAATTAAGATTCATTGCTGGAAATAACAATTTATTCCCAAATAAAATGAAACGTGATTATGTTAATTAAATGAAGGTGGAAATAAAGTGAAGTGATTCAGATATGACGGTATGCAAGTAAAGGGAAATTTAGGGGATAGAGGACGAGTGTGATTAACTCTGAGTGTATTCCTAGCAAGAGATCGGTAATATCAAGAGTTGTTACTGGCGATAATTTTTGCAGAGGATTTGATAAATCAAAGCAACCTCAGCTGGAAAGGTTTTGGTAAAAGCGTATTGTTTTAATAATATTTGTATAGGTGTATTAATCCAAAGGTCCCAGACAGAGCGAAAACTCCTCAGATATTATATTACAGTTATTGATAAATAAATAGTTTAGTTGGAACTGACTTGTGTGCCTTTACATAGGCCATTGACTTTTAGAGTTATTATATTAGATTATATTATGCCACAAGAGTCGGATAGAAGTAGTGCAACGCCACAAAGAGAATGACAAAATTACTCATGTTACTGAAGCTCAAAATTCTGAAGTCTGCTCCTCACAAAAATTGTTACTGGAGTGATCGGCTTTCATAGTGCTATAAAAGTCCACGCAAATATTCGACAGGTTCTTTCGCAGTAAATCTAAATTTATACTCTGAGACTCTAATAGATACGATAATTTCCTCTCTTAACAAGAAATAATTAATACAAACACATAAATCCATGACAGCACCAATTTACAGTTCACACAATCGGAGATTCAGATCACGTTATCAAAATATCGCATTATATATATAGCACAAATATTAACTCTACATACACTCAATGTTTCATATTTAACCACTCCAGAGAATGTTCCAAATGCTTCCATTTTATTTTAGGACTTTTAAGTTCATTTCGAGCAGAGACCACCAAACGTTTTTTATCATCGACCCTCAAAACGTTTAAAATTCTCTTATCGATCCCCTCTATAGAAAGGGTAACAAAAGAAAAAACTTATCTGTTTCTTTAATAAATTAAATCATTAAGAAACAGTTAGTTTCCCCCCTCTCTTTTAACTTTGACGAAATGAATTTTTTTTTATTAATCAATGAGAAGGATGTGCTTGATGAGTCTTGGCTAGATTAGCAATATTTGGTTCAAAATTAGTTAATTTCAGCCTTACTTCGCCTCAGAGCTCCATATTCCAATATTTTCTTCTTCGTTAAAATAGAATTAACATGACTGGCGCCAGATTCATTCGTACATGAACTTGGGAATACAATTAAAAAAGGAAATGCCGTATTACAAGTTGTGGATATTTTTGCGTAACATTTATATTCGCCCAAAATTTACTCACAATTAAATTTTTAAAAAGCATCTTTGCTTCAAGATCAACTAATAATTTAATGGCTTCATCTTGCAAATGACTGCCATTTTTTTCAACTTGAGTGAAAAGTGGCGCGATAGTTCATTCTAGGATACCTATATTTTTAATATCTCCACAGCGTAAATTAAAATCCTCCCTTAATTTTTGGAGATTATTGGTATGTATTTCTAAAACTACGTCGATTATATCCAATTGTCGTAAATTTCAAAAATATTGAATATCTTCACGTAACACAATGAAGAATAAAACAAGTTTAATTTATCTTGAAAGCTTAAAATAATTGTTCGTGCTTGAATTGTTGTAATATATTTTGCTTGGTGACGTGTTTGAATATCATTGAACTTTGAAAATACATCGGACAAATAAGAAATATTGTTTTTATTTATTTTGCAATTTGTCACTTAAGGCTGGATTAATTTCAGTAAGAAATTTTGTAACTGTTTAAATAATTCAACAAATTTTTGTAAACATGTATCTCTTAACAATTATCGTATTTCATTGTGTAATAATAATTGGTTTAGTAGTATAACAATTTCCTCATAAAGTTTGTCGTACAGTCATGATTTAAGAGGTTGTGCTCTAATTTGAGTCATCTTGTAACAAAACGGAGCAAGAATCATTTTCTCTCAAGTTTGAGAATGAAAATCTATCACGAAACACGTATACTTTAAACGGTAAAAAAGAAATAATTATTTTTAAAAATATGCAGGAATGAGAAATTAAATAAGCTATAATCTATTATAAAAACTTTATTTACTATATTGTAATTACGAATGGCATTCCAAATGAGAATTGTACATATTGCGTTGCTGTCCACAAATTTACGATTGAATAGCATTGATATTCATTCATCGACTCTTAATCACCCCCTATATTGGATCGAAGCCTAATTATACAATATCGACCCCTTTGCCGACCCTTGATCTAGAGGTATCTAGTTTTGACGTAAAATTTGTCACCAAGGCCTCCTCTACAAATTCAGCATTAATTCCTTGCGTAATCTATAAAATTGTCTCTCCTGCAACATTCTTTGTTGTGTAGAGAAGACAACAAAGTATGAAATTTTGCGAAGAGGCACGGCAAACTTCTTAACCATAGTCATATCTGGTCTCTTCCCGATGACCATCGCGTGAAATAAAGGAAACTATTTTAGCCTTTTTAAATATGTGTGTGGCAAACAATGGAATGTTTAAAAATGCAATACAATCTCTGGTACAATCACACCTTTTAACTCTGGCTTAGAAACAGCTAGTCGGTAATCAAAATAATCTTATCCTATTATTTTTTTTGAACTTTTCCGACTGTCTATTTGTGCTGTCCCCGACACAACCAATACTTTAAATTTCGAACCTCATCGAAACAAGTCGACTTTTGAGGTCCCATTTACGTAACGTCAACTTGGGGAATGCTTATCACGACATATTTAACATTTCTATGCCGCATTTAATAAAAGTAACCATAATGAAAAGCTTCAAATAAAATTCCATTATTACTTTAAAGATCGAAAAATTAAGAAAAATTAAATGAATATCATAGAAATTGAAGGTGACGTTTCAGGCTGAGGACTAAAAAAGAGTTGTTAATAAATTTATTAGATCCACTTTCCTAATACGCTAAAATTACTGCATAACTTCTCCGGGAAGTTATTTCCATAACAACAAAAAGAAACAAAAACGCTTATATCTCTACATATTACAAATTCAACTAACGTTATAGTTTTACAAGACCTTAGCACTAAAAAGTTTTTGTCTAGTGCAGTTACTAAGCCTTCTAAGTAATATGGCTATAATAGAAAATTCGGATATGATCTTAATTTCAAAATGCCAGTACTAACGCTTTTATAAAAAAAAATATTTAGGATTTTCGAAACAAAAAATGGACTCAAATTAACACAAGTCTTTGAAGAATTTATTTGAAAACGGAAACTTGCAAAGTAATACATTCGTTGATTTTTGTATTACTCAGACTTTATCAAATCAAAATAATAAATGAAAGAATAAATATTAGTCATATAACATTATTTTGAAGCTCATTAAATATTAGTTCATTTCAAAAATGGATAAAGTGTCTTCTTTTCTATTCAAATTGTGGAAGTATTAGGTTTTAATAAGTGATTAAAATTGAGAGAGAACCCAATATCTCTTAATGAGGAGAGTAATAACATAAATCAAATTTTAATGAGAACGAAAAGATTACTCTGAAATAATGATGAATTATCCTTTAACATACAACAGGTAAAATATCAGTACCATGAAGCTGGCAACGTTGTAGTATGGAATATTATTGTAGCAGTCAGTGCACAACGGACTTAAATGACCAGCACGAAAACAGCTGCGTGGCTTTAACTAGTCATGAAGTGTAAACGTCATTAAATATTATAGTAGAAGCAAAGATAATTGTTTTAAATTCATTGTCTTTTGGCGTTTTCTCTTGAGAAAGATGCACACGATAACATTTCGCTTCAAGAGAGGATGGAAAGTTATTGACGTAGGGAAGTGGAAGGCGTTTTTATTCACCAAACAGAAAACAATTAAGAGTTTATTATTATAAAATTTAAAGGAGTATATTTTTAGGAGTGTTAAAATTTTACCTGGGGAGGGGGGTGTATTTGATATTTTTTGGAACAAAATGTAAAATTTTTTCGTTCCATTTTCGACAAAAAAATTAAGAACAACCACTTCTCTTGTGTATAAACATTTTCTCTGCTACGTGTAAATATTTCCCTGTCTTTAATTGGAAAATGTTCACATGTTGGAACAAATGAGGATTAACTTATTTATCCTTATGAGGAAAATCCGAATTATTAGAAGATGAAATGTTTTTGGAAATATGAATTCAAGTAAAAATGCAAAAAAAAGTGGTTCTGAATATGGTGAATTTCTTATGCTTAACAGGACGAACAATTTGTTAGAAAAATTTTAAATAACATTTTAAAAGCAACTTCTGTCTAATTCGTTCACGGCTATTTGTCCTACACATTACTTCTACTTTGTTACATTCATTACCATTATATTTCTACTTTTTGCGGATAAATTTCAATGCTGACTACAACCCCCCCCCCCCCCCAAAAAAAAAAAATATTCTTTCAGTTTCACGTGAGAGGACATTCCTAGAGATTTTTCCGGTGATTTCAAAGGTAAATTTGCTTCTAATATGAATTCCCTCTTAAATTTTAGAAATTTTTAAGGTTTTAGAAAGAGAAAGTATTGAGGTATTCATGACCACCTAGACCGTTAGTAATATGTGACTCAAGGCGTGCGATTATTATTTAGTCTAATAACTACTCAAACTCAAGAAACTCTTAATTCAGAAAATACGAATTACAGGTGGTTTTTTGGCACTTTTTAAAATTAATTCATTGAAGTATAGTGATCATCGTCATCGAATAAAATCACACATTTAAGAGTTTATAAGGAGCCTAATGGTCCTGTTAAAATCAGTTCTTTCTTCCAATGACATCATATGAAATGTCGCAGTACAGAGGTTGTAACATCCGGTTACCCCGGATGTTATCTTGTGCCATCACTAATATCTAATATTAAACAATATGACACCAATAATTACAGAACCACCAAAACCACTTTCAACATTTATTAATATATATCCACTAAGACAATAATGATATAGCTCTCCAGGTCAAGTTTATTAACACTTTAATTCAACCCACCAATAATAATCTAACAGCTTTTTACCAACTGCAAGTCTGAATCTGGAACAACTGCTGAAAACACTAGAACAATTCTCAATCCGAGTGGTTTACACTCGGACCTCAACTCTAATCCTTAAATCAGCCTTTCGATACTATAGCATTTAGATTCCACCTCCTCTCGTTACAACGCCTCTCTGATCCTCCTTCTCCTCTCTCTCTCTACTCCTTCAGATGGAGTTTATATACTTCTTAATTTAACCGCTTCACTTCATTCCTAACTGCTTTGCATATTACATTCTTCATCACGTTTCATTTTTGGTTGGGCAAAGGTTGTTTAGCGAAAGCAATCAATCTCAATTGAAAGTCCCCAAGGTTAGTGAAGAGAAACCGCGAATAGCCCAATGTCACAAGGTCTTCAACCTGAGTTCCGCGGAACCCTAGGATTCCCTGGAACTTTGACAGGGGTTTAACAAAGATCACTGTTTGCTTAATCAAAGCGCCAAAATTTTTGTAAAATTTTAATTTTTTATAAAAAAATCAAATTCTTAAAGCCAGTTTGCTTGTAAAAATAAATATAAATATTTTATGTGTAAAATAAAAGCTTAAATTTCGTATAAGTCACGGGATTCAAATACATTAATCGAGACACATTAGGTCACATATTAGTCTCCGCTTTTTGGCTCAGTCGATATCTCTCAAATTGATGTATCAACTGAAATTCAGTTGAAATTAAAATTTTGTCACGTTAATATTAGGAATTTTTGGATTGACATTAGAAAAGGATATCCAGATTATGCCAAACGAGCTGAGAAACATCTAATGTCATTTGTTTCAACCTATATATGCGAAGAATCTTTCTCTTTGTACGATGCGACAAAACAAATACAGAACTAGATTGGATGCTGAAGAGGATATAAGTAGCAAATTTCTACAATTATTCTAGGTGTAAAATTAATTTGCCGTAAAAAAACAATCACAAAGTCTTTAAAAATATTTTTTAATAATTTGTTATAATTCATATTATTATCGCTTTTGTTTGTTATTCATGGAATATATTTAAAAAACCAAAAAACACCATTAGCTACCTTTCCATTCATTATCTTATTAAGATGTCGGCATTGGGATGAGATAAAGAACCAATAATAATTCAGTAAATTTGAGTATTAAGATAAAATTTTGATATCCTATTTTTTCTGCTCTCGGATCAAAAGGTTCCCAAAGTGGAACCTTTTGATCCGAGATTTGAGTTTGGAGTGAACCCAAAGGGTTCCTCCAAGTGTAAGAGGTTGAATACTACCGTCGTGGTGGAAGAGTGAAATATTTAAAAAGTCATTGAGGATCGATATGGCGCTTTTTAAACGTAAGAATAACAGTTTTTCTTCCTTCGTGATTTCTTCATTTGTATAAATGTATTGTTTTTCAAAAGCCAAAATTAATCTGAATTCTTTCATGTATTTTTAGAATAATGTTATCGCAACGATTATCAGTATGCTAGAAATGATATACATTTTGAACAATATCCAAATTATGATGAACAACGCTATTCAGGCAGAATTGAAATATAAATTTCAACAAGATCAATATTTTTCAGTTATATAATTTTTTTAAGTTATTAAAACTTTGATGTTCAGTTAAAGATATGCAAAGGAAAAGAATGGAGATTAGTTTCAAAATGCAGTCACATTAAAAGAAATCTTGAATTTTTTTAAAAATCTTATTATTTCGCGACAAGATTATAAAAAGAACCCTCTTTAAGTAAAAATTTATTTCCTAAACTGTAATTGAATTCAATGTTCATCCAATCATTAATCGTGTTACACCAAAATTTGTAACTTATATTTACTTTAGGAATCGCATTATTTCAGTAACATTTTTAAAAAAGAGTTTTGAATTTATCATTTCCCAAAAATAAATTTTTTATATCTTTTCAAAGTATCTGCCAAACCTTACACAAAATATGGTCTTTTAAATTTCGGAATTTTTTTGTTTTTGTTTTAGTAATGGACTTAAAACATTTTATTTGTATTTATAGACTTTAATTTTTAGTTCAAAACAGCGAAAAGTTCTTTTTTCTCTTATAATGTTTCAGTAAATAGTTCCTCATAAAAACAGGACACCATAATTGGAATAGTTCATAATAATGGGGCATGAAAGAGTGAAGGCTTTTCTGAGTGAATATTAATAAAAAACTCATTTAACTTACTTAAAAGGATTTGTGTATGATATCTTAGAGAAGGATTTGTGTATGATATTTTAGAGAAGGATTTGTGTATGATATCTGAAATTTTGAATGAAAACTCTGAATACATCATTTTTCAAAATAAAAAAAAATTCTGATCATTTATCAAAATCCAATAGTGCATATCATTGTTTGAAATGTTTCGATTCTGCAAATTTCTTTCCAGTTTTTAGAAAACACCAGTAAAATCACATGACTTATTAATATTAGTGCTTCCTTATGATAAGAAAAGTGAATAATTCCGAAGTATGTGTGTATTTTTTTAAATATTTTTTTTATTGTTCGCTTTAAAGATACAAATTCCTCACTAGCACAAGCTCGTCTTGCTACATAGCAAAAATATGAAACTGTATAGATTTTTATATCTTCTTAATACTAATGAATGTTTTTTATAAAGCGGGTGATAAGAAATATGATAAAAGTATATTCCGTATAAAGAATGCAAAGAAAAATTCAATATGTTGTCGGTATTGTTAATTTTGGTTATATCTATTATAATTACGCGTACAAGTGATAGTGCGATGGAAAAGAAGCGATTCACAAGAATTCTCCATCAAAATGAAATTTTAATGTAGAAGGGCTCTTATAAGATTAGGGAAGATTTTGGCTCTTTCCATCCATGTTGAGAAGCAATAATTATTATTACAGTCTTGACTTTAATCGGCGTACTAGAAAAATCAGAGATTCGCCAATCGGTTTTTTTTTTTTTTTTTTGTCTTAAGATCTGAGAACATTAGTTAGTAATGTGATGTCTGAGGGTTTATTTAAACATTGTAATTTAACAAGAAGTTAGTATTAAAATAAGGCTGAATTTAGAAGTCGCATGCGCGCATTTCGTGTAAGTTGCAACGAAGTACATGCGCAGATTCGTGCGATTTTTTTTTTCCGGTTTGGTAGGGATCACGTGTCCCAATCTGTTTTCCTTTAAATGCGTTAGACAATGTTTATTTAAAAATGCTTTGTGTTAAAAATTGCTGTTATATCTCTTGAATGCATCACATTTCACAGACATCTCTTTCTCTATTTTCTCAACGTATATACAATATTATCGAATTTTAGGAAGAACGCGTATTAGCCCCATTCTGAAAGCAACAAAACAAGTTGTTAAAACTTTTAGAATGTTTCGTTTAATATCCGAAGTACTCATTTATCTGAAATATAAACATTTCAAACACACACGCGTTAAAAAGTATTTTTGCGTGACAACGCAATTCTGTGACGACTGCACGAAATCTAAACTTTTCTTCGAATCTATTTTCACTGTTGCCACTTTGAAGATGACAAAAAAATTAATAGAAAAGGAAAGGAGGATCGCGCCACACGTGAGCTTCGACCGAATTCCCTCCCCTTATTTCGATTAGTTTTCTTTTATGATTGGTTGCCTCCGGTGCCAATGAGAAAAGATGTATATGTTTATTGTTTTTTTGAACAGTTATTAATATATGACTGACGCATAATGACGTCAGTCGTGGCGTCAATTCTAAAAAGAGTGATATTTAAGAGATACATCTTTTTAAAAAGGAAATCAATGTCAGTCAAATAAACATGAAGGTTAACAATATTTGGAAAGAAGCACTTTTTAACAATTTTCTTTTTCAGATATGCTATTTCTACCAACAAGTTATCTTGACATTCGAAAATTAAATATAAATATTCTTAGAAAAGGAATCAAACTTCCTGACTTATCGAGGTGGATTGTTTCTCTTTTACTTCCTTTTTTTACCTTAAGATTTCTTTTATCTTCTAGATTAAAAGTTGCTCATTTCCTGTAATTATTCATTCTTTGAGAAACCATTTTTTATTGGAGAGCGGCATTATTCAGAAATTAAAAATGAGATAGTCTACAAATAAAAAATAGCATGAAAAATGTTTTATGCAAATTAAAACTATTAATTTAATAAAAGATATACAACAATTGTATTAAATTAAATTTTGTATTGAAAACTATGTAATGCATAATGTTAAACACTTTTGTTTTCTAACTTTTAGGTGTAAGTGTATTTTGTTCAAGAAACATTCTCAAAATGAAAAAATTTTTGTGATAAAATTGCTACAGAAAAATGCTCGAGAAATCTTCGTAAGATTTTGGTGAAAAATTATCTTTTCGATTCCGGTTTGGTTTTCTAATTCTCTCTATCTACACAATTCGTGGTCAATGATATTTCATTCGAGTTAGGTGTTCGAGTCCTGATTCTGCTAAAGATCCATAGTGTAATAGAGCTGCTGATCATGATAATGTGTGTACGGGAAATCCGTCTCTCCTCTCTCAATAAATTGATTCAGTTTGTAAAACTCCTCACATCATTGTGGTATAAAAATTAGAGTGGTAATTAGTATCAACTCGTGTGTCGTCCTCGTCACTTGACCATGGTTCAAAATAACGAGGTTCCCCATCAATAGATTTCATATGCGACGTTAATATTCAATTAATTATCCAAACATACATAATGAAATAAGCTTAAGACAGTCTAGAACTAAAATATGAAAAAAGTATGAAATTTATTTCATGAATGAGCGACACAGACCTTCATTAGTATAAATTTTGAAATAACTGAACAATATATGACGTTGTGCGATACTGTTGAAAAAATAATTCATCAACTTAAATGTTTCTTATAAGAAATATACAGTACGTTTAAAAAGTTCCTGGACAATCGCTCGTATAAAACAACAAAAAGTGTTATCTCTATTAAATCGACGAGATGATGTAACAATGTCCTTCAGCCACGTGTATTAAGTAGTTTTTTTCATTTTTATCTAGTTCTGAGTTGAAAGCGTATGTATCATTGTCATAGGAAAAAAAGGAATAAAATTTTGATATAAACTGGGAAAATCAGTCACAGAAACGTACGAAATGATTAAACATGCGTAAAGCAATCATGAGCATCGTTCCGGAGTATTTGAGTGATTTTCGTGATTTAAAATTGGAAGAGACACGACCGAAAACAATGAGTAAGTGATGTTGGAGTTTAAAGGCGCAAGAACCAGATGTAATCATGTTGCGACAAACTAGGTTAACTGCGATCTAAACATTAAATGAAAAAAGGTTAAAAATGGCTTACAGGAAGGGAGGGGGTATAAACAGAAAAAGATTGAAGTGGTATCTCGGGGATGCGTTATCCAAATTTACAAAGAACAGTAAGTCTCATGGAAAGAAAATGTTCTCTAGAGTGGCTCGGGTTCATGGTGCCCCTTCCTACCCAAAGAAAGTAAACCTTTGAAGGCACGGAAGCGATGAGAGATCAGGAATGTGTTGTACTTTTTCAAGTTAACCTTGGAATTTTTTAGTGCTCTGAAAATAGTCGTAAGTCAAGGTTCCAATAATTTGCGCTTTATTTGAACCTCAGAAGTTCCGTGTGACGAAAAAATAAGCGAGTGAGTTACCGGTTCAAGTATTATTTTCGACCTCGGAGCATTAGAGATGCCGATCCTTAAGATATAAACCAAACATAAACTAAAATTTTACCATCAATCTTATTAAGATATTAAACCCTCTCAGCAGCTGGTTTTTCAAATAGTTCATGTTCTCACTTTATGTCATCTAGAATACCAAAAAGGTTGCCAGCAAATTCAAAGTTAACAAAGAAAATAGCTAATAAATTTCTAGAGTTAGCTATATTCGCGTATTTTCCCTTAAACTAACATCTGGATTTATTTGTTGATATTATTTAAGTTTTTGCAGCTCCTTTCCAATAAAATGATACGTTACATACGCAGATTAGACTGAATGTAAGGATTGTAGAGAATGGATTTAAAAGGTGATATAGATATAGATATAGATATAGAGAGATATAGATATAGAGAGATATAGATATAGATATAGAGAGATATAGATATAGATATAGATATCATTTGAATCAAATCTGTATTATTGAGAGTTGAAAAAAATCATTCAAAATACCAGTTATTGAGATTAATCTCACTCAAACCTAAATAGTTTCAATGCGAGAACTTTGATTTTTATCCTAAACTAGAATTCAGGAGCGTTGAGGGAAAGTAAAACTTGAGAGAGAGTATTATTAAACATTTTAATATAACTTACAAATAAACGGATTAAATCCATTTATTTAACAGTTTCATCAACTGAGTTTTATATTGTGAGAATTTCCATTTGTTAAACTTTCATTTCATTCATTAGAAGTAATGACTAAGTTAATTTCACTTGTTCAACTTAGAAGTAATGACTACGGAAACGAATGAAAGGTTGAGCAAATGATGTTATTTAATGGTGCCAGATGGGCCCACTGCTGCGCCAAACAAGATATAATTGTGATCTAGACGTCTGAAAAAAAAATGGAATGATTAAAAAAAGTGTCAAAAATACTGAAGATCTCCCGATACCCTAGGGGCGCGTCACTTGTGTTTAGCAAAGACAGTGAACATCATAGGAAAAAAAATCATTAAGGTGTCACGGGATCATGTTGTCCCTAAAGAATGAAAATTCATGAAGGGAAAGGGAGGCGTTACAAATTATCTTACACCGCGATGCAGAAAAAGCTCAATTAGCAAATTTTATGTTGCATAAATCAATCCATCCAATGACGGAAATGCCCTCCGCGTTTTTAAATTGGAAGAAGCGGATAGTTCATCTCGGGCGAGTGCATCGGTTTCGTAATGTCGTCCATTTATATTCGGGGACAGTAGTACTCAATGAAAAGGGAAACAGAGTAACAAGGTAGCATAATGGGGCATTTCATCGGCCAACAAATTCGACAGATGACCCCCCTTTTATTTTGATTTTGTGCCAATATGTTCAAGTATTCATGCGATGAAATATTCATTGTCCGATGGCCAATTTGCATGCACCTCTGCCGGTGTTAATGACTCCTCTTGCCTTAGCGATGAACTTTCAGGATCATAGGGGGTGAAATTATTCGAATCTGCTTAAAACAACCAGGGTTTTGAATGGAGAGTATTTATTTTAGTTTAAATTATATATTTTTGAAATTTATCTCCTTCGTCAACCAGTAAAACCATATTCATTACTCAAATTTTTGTATAAAAAATTTCATTTCATTAATCCTTGTATGTTCAGAAACGTTGAATGTTACCTAACATAAGGCTATCCAAGACTTTCTCTTAACTAACTTAGGAAACTTTTTACATATTGAATTGCATAAAATAAATCCTCGATCCAACCAAATGAAATGTGATCTACGCAAATAAGATGAACTAAAGTAATGTAGTTGTATAGAGGAAACGTATGTATAAGCGAAACAAAATTAAATTAAAAAAAATTGGGGGGGAGGAGTTAGAAGGAAGAAGGTGGAAGTTAGCAGTTAGAGGTGGATAACCATTATTAAAGGCAATCAATTTGTTAAAATTTTGAATTTAGATTATCATTATCGTTTAAATATTGAAAATTTTCTTGATATTTTACGCATAGGTTGCGAAATATAATATTATCGTCTGCCCAGCGAAGCGGGTGGGTATCAGCTAGTGTTTCATAAATGCCATAATGCCCCTAATACAGATTTTACAATGCATAAGTTAGTATTCTTGTACAGATTTTGCAATAATACCTATATACAATGTAAGCATATAAATTAACTAATTATCTAATAATTATACTCCATAGACTTGTGTATATACTGATTCGCTTTGTTGTTACAATACTTGTAAGAACTTTCACATTCGATACCAGTAAACGCATACGTGTAATAGCATTGCTTGTCCGGACTTGTACCAGAGCTTTGTAAGGAGACACAGGCTTGTATTATTTGTGCTTGCACTGACTTGTTTAATTTGCCAATTACAAATACGAGTGTCAGAGATAAACATTGCATTTATTTTCTTAATTTTGAGGGGGAAAGTGACAAGTAAATATTTTCAAAAATATAAATAGATAGTTTGGTACATACATGTTAAGCAATTACAAACGTGTATATTCTCTGAATCACAGAATTCAAAAGAATTAGCAACAATTGGAAAATTCTGACACATGACTGGACAACGTATAACATTTCCAACATAACCCCATACAGCGTTTTCGGACCTAACTTTATAAGCATTTTGTATTCTTTCCTAACCTTAATATTAAATACATATTAAACAAACATGATTACGTAATGTTTTGTAGTGTGTAAGTCTCTCATTTACTAAAATTTGAAAGGGAAGCTTTCGTGTGAAATCAATACTTATATTTTCTACATCAGTAATAATTAGACAGACCCATCCGATCATTCTCCTACCATAAATAGAGTGATAAATAAATAATGACATACATATTAAGGTAGTTTACTAGAAAAAATATTAATCATTAAATGAGGAAACTTGTGCATCGTAATTGATGAATTAAGTATTGATAATTTTGATCGTATGTGTCATTATTTGCCTTAATTACAAAAGACTGCGACTCTCCCGTCAGCAACACTAATCGTTTTTATGAGAAGTCGTTTGTCCCATCAGGTGAAGATCTGAGTGAACTTTTTTTAAATTAAATTCCTCATAAATAGTAATTGAGGGGGCTTGGATCTATAGAAGAAAGGAGTGTTTAAAAGAAATAGTAATATTGATTACTAAACCAAACTGATAATCAATCGGGAATGTAAAGTAAACTTTGTACAACAGAAACGAATTTAAAAATGTTGACTTTAAGTGAAGGCGTGAAATTTCCTATGGATTACAGGTTTTGAGATATGTATGCTGTCATTCAGTCCAGATGAAATTCGTTTACCCACGAATCTTAAAAGTAATTTTCCCTAGTTTCGTGTCACAGCCTAAAGGTTCTCATTCTAAAAAAGCTACGTGGTTAAAAGATTTTAATTATACTTCCTCAAATACTGTTGAATGTTACTATAACATCTTTTTTTGTTTTAATACTCTGCATAAAATAGATTTTCAAAATTATTTATTTCGTCCTTGTAATCATTTCATTGGAAAATACATCGTTAATATTTCTAGTATTGTGTCACCTAAATTATTTATTTCGTCTTTTTAGCAATTTTACTTTTTTTTTCTTTTGTCAACACTTTCGTTATGAAGCAGGGATAAAAATAAAGAAACAAACCCGAATATTATAAAATCATCTCAATTCTTCGAATTACTTTTAATTGTGGAATCATCTTATTTTCAGAATGTTATTGCGAAATGTCATCCTCAAGACGACTGATTTTTGTCACACTACATTGCAAATTATTTTTCAAAATATGTATATTAAGCTGGTGATTTCATGAATGCATCAGTTGTGACCGAACTTCCAACCCTCGAGACAGTCATACAACCCCAAACAAACATGCTAATTTTACCAAGTTTCATTATTGGAACTAAATTCCTTCGATGCATTTCTGTGTTTCATCTACTCCACGATCCAAAAACGTTTAACTTACTTTTGTCAGA
Organism: Nephila pilipes; assembly: GCA_019974015.1. Taxonomy (NCBI): domain Eukaryota; kingdom Metazoa; phylum Arthropoda; class Arachnida; order Araneae; family Nephilidae; genus Nephila; species Nephila pilipes. Next base: position 1,510,671 of record BMAW01008854.1, on the reverse strand, counting down.
AAATATAACTTTCTTCCAGATCTCTGGGAATTTGTTTACGTATTTTGAAGTGAAATATAATAATTACTTCTGATATGTTTAATTCATATTATATTATTTCGTACATTAAGTCTGTGGAAATTTGTGTCTACATGCATTTCAAACTGGACCTACAGGTATGGCTATTCCTACGTTTCTTTTTTAATTCTACTGTAAGCTTAGGAGCACTTATTTTTGGATTTTTCTTTTCAACGAATTGAGGAGAAATTACCTATCGACAAAGGTAAATAGAGAGGGTTAACCCGAGCGAAGAATGTTACGTGGTAGAAGTCTCTGAATAAGTAACTACACTGTAGCACGCGGTTTACCAGCAAATGACGAAATGTCATGATACGTTTAACAGACTATACGAAGCCTTATAATCAGTGTTAACTCAGAATAATAGGTTTCTTAAGACCAACGACCTATATAAAAAAAATTGCAATATTTATCAATGCATGTTCCAAGTCCTCGTATATATGCTCCAAGATAAATGATTTTACTTAACGGATGTTACTGATCGTGATGTTACTTATCTTACTAATTCAATCACCAAAAATTTGTTTTTGCTTCAATGTATGAATACTTTTTTTAAATTCTAAAATAAATTTTGCTTCCTTAATAATTGGTACATCTTAGCAGTATTTAACTTTCCAAAATTTAGATCTCTAAGGATAACTGTTTAAAAAAATTCTTAAGAAAAGTGAAAAATATAGTTATATTATTAATAAAAACGTGTTAGGCTCCAGCATTAGCGTAGTTAAGGGTTGTCCTCCGAGAGCAATCCAAAAATTAGGCCGTTGTCTGTAACTAGAAATTATTGGCATGGGAATAATTACTTATTATCGATCATCTTTTTTCATATTTTTAAATTATGGTTGAAATGTAATAGGCTGAGAAACTATACATACCAAATTGTGTTCTAAAATATAAAATTCGTTCTTCGTTTTTTATGTATGGTAAATAAACTACTTTAATAAATTAAAAATTATATGTAGTTTTTAAATATTGCAATACACTGTTTGGTGACAGATTCTCCAGACAAGAAGAGGTAAAATAAGTCCACCCTATTACATTATCAAGACGAGCCATATTTATAATTCCATTACCGTTCTGTTGCCCAAAACAAAGCATTTCCCTTGTCGTTCGAATATAGGTTGATGAGGTGACTTCTCACGCAACTTCTTGAAATAACTTCCGTCATTTCCTAAGAACGAGCTTCTGTGCATTATTTATTCGCTCTCTCCGTTGCATGCCGTTGCAATTGGGCTTCCATAAAATATGCGAGTGGAATGCTTAAAGAGAGCCGTCAAGAGACTGGTTAATCGATGGATGCACATCTCTTCTGCTTCTCAACCACTTTTTGTTCTTATTTTCTACTTTTAACAAAGAAGGAGTGCAAGAAAAAAAACCGAAACCAACCAAAATAATACTAATTGCAATCTCACTCCCAAAATTCAAATGAAACTCCTCTTGTTTAACTTTTATAGCTAAGCTTAACGATCTAGAAAAAGAATTAACATCACAAAAACCATAGCATCCATAGCTATTTTCAAAAAAATTTCAGATATTTCTTGAAAACTGTCTAAGTACTCCTCTTAGACAAAATAGAAAAAAACTTCCACCTACTTTTCTAATTATTTGATATTCGGTTTGAATAAAAATAACAGCTCTTTTACCTCCAAATCACTCAAAAATAACCTAGCAAATTCAAATCGCTTAATACTTCTACCTTCCCTTCTTATTCAAACTAAAACACAACTCCGAGGAGCTAACGAAACGTCCAACAGTTGATTTAGAAATAAGAAAATATTTATGATCGTTCATTTATGATAAATTTAAGTTATGAAATTTATTTCTGAAAATTTTTAAAGTTTGAGAAAAAATACGCAAAGGCAAGTCGAAACCAGACCAATCGGTTGACTCGGCTGTGCCATGGTTGTTCCGACCAGAAAATTAACTAATATATTAGCTGCACTTAAGCTTGTTTTCTCTCAGAATGGGTTGGCTAGTACGCTTTACAACTTTTATTAGTGGACATCTTTAGATACACTACACACACTTACCAAGTCCATCCACAGCTAATTTCCTAAGTCATACACTCGCTTTGTAAATATCTACCAGCTTAAATGAAATCGAAGGAGAGAGACCTTCCATTCTTTCAACATATTTCACTGCATTACATTTTAGAGTTTGATACATTCATGGTTTAATAACAGCCAATCTGTTTCAATAGATTCTGACATACGGATAGCTTCGAGGAGTGAGAAAAGTAGAATTCAAGGCCGTAATTCCGAGCTGATTGAAACCCAAATGCCATCCTGGACGTTTCTGGACGGCTGTAGCCAGGCTGCCTGCTGGTCATTGAATTTCAGATCCGTGCTTCAAATCCACTGAATACAAAGCGAAATGCTGTGGATTCGATCCAAATGAGTCTCAAAACACTATTTTGGAAATTCAGACGAGGAAGTAGCGTTTCGGGTTTTGCTTTCATATCACTAAGCATTGCTATATAAATGAAGTTCATCTTTGATATGCAAATATGAAAAACTTGTTAAGAGGATTGTTATAAACAAATCAATTGACTTTATTTTTTGGGCTGATAATACGTGTTAACTATCATTTAGCTTCTATTCTGAGTTCAAATATTAACTTCAAGTCAAAATTAAAATATTTTTCTTTTCCTTTATCCATTTGACACTTTTTTTGTAAGTTAATGGCTTAATACAAGTTGAAATCTCGGTCATCAACCTTATTTTTCTTGATTCGATATAATTTTGTGATGTAAAATTAGTGCATTGGTAATGATGTACAGTTTAATTTTGGCGTCATTGACAGGGGAAATGAACTTTGAAAGCTCTCCCTCCTTACAGTGTAAAGTAAAAAATACATCAGTGTCAAATTTTGGTTCCTGTTAGTTTGCTGGTTATAGCTGAACCAAAAATCTAATCAAAACTAATCAAACAAAAAAAATATGGGCGATTGCTAGGTAACAATGACTTCACAATTCTCGTCGCAGCTGAGAAAAATTAGTATTTGCTGTCAGTAAGTCAAAAAGGAACTAAATTAATGGATGGATTGATTTGCTTATTAATATTTGCTTCATTAACAATATGATTAACTATATGCAGCGAAGTAAAAAATTCTCAAAATTGCTTATATATCGAAATTCGGTCCAATCCGATAATTAGATCAACGCGCATTGTAAGCTTAAATAATAAACAGAGCTCACAATATTTTTCCGTTTTCAAACATTACTTGACAAAAAGAGATGGATCGCTAAAATTTTTATCTTACGTGATACTTTAAGACAGTAAAAAGGGTTGGCATAAATATTTACTGAACATGAGATTTTGGACAGAGAATCCACTTCTTTTAAAAAAAATTTACATTATAATCCATGTTTTGGCTTTTGTGTTTGATGTAATTATTATTTTTAACAATATTTTGTGATATTTTTAGAATTCCAAAAACTATCATCTAGTGATTGATGTAAACATCTTTGAAAAGTGTAGAGATGAAAGTCATCATACATTCAAACTTTAAGGAACAAATGGATTCCTTAATGTTAAAATGTTATGTCTCCTTATATTGATTCCTCTTTGAACATCGAGAAACTCACCCCCATAACTCAAAAATTTCCCAAGATAATTTAAAGAAATTTGAAATTTAGACTATGATTAAGATGAGAAACTCGGTTACACGAAAAAAATGTTATTCGAACGAAAACTGAATCTAAAGGAATGCAAAATTATCTTTAGGAATTCATCAACTAAGTAAAGTTAATTAATCTATCAACATAAAAAGTTAACTTTGAGATTTTGTTCAGTTTCGATACGAGTAGCAAAAGCTAATTTGTTGAGGTTTTATTTGATGACAATACAATTTGCGTAATACTGTACAACTGTTTGAGATTGTTAAAATTAGATCTTTATAAAAGAAAACTTCAAAAGTTTTGCTAAAGACACGGGGCTTTTCACAACCTTACATTTTTCATCCCATAAAATAATATTGCTTTTATCCAAGTATGAAAGGTTGAGTTGACACTGTTTTAAGAGAACAGATTTTTTTTTTTTTTTTTTTTTTTTTTTTTTTTTTGAGTGAGGGTGGATCGAAAGAGAAAGAAATGAAAGATTACTGTCGATACTGATTAAATCATTTTGAAATTCTTCTTTTGTGAAATTGTCAACACATATAATGGCAACCTTGAAAAACTTTATTGATGTTACTCTCGTCCTACGAATGGGTTTATTGATATTGGATCCGATTCATTAATCAATAAGCCACAATATTGACAATTACATAATTTCCGAGATGCACAGGGGATGGCTGTTTTTATCCCTTTCTTTCTGTGCGATATAAAAAATTCGTTTTTAAATGACGACATCTCTAGCGAATTTTAAGTACATCAAACTTTCTATTAAATCATTTGATAAAATATGGATATTTTAGGACGGGAATATATTTAGATTGTTATATTTCTTTTCTATAACTATGCTTTCCTTTTACATCCATTTAACTCTTAACTTTACGTTGTCCAATATTTGAACTTTGAATGTTTTGGAATAGGTCTAAAAGAACTCAATGGAGCAACTAAACTCAGCCGGAAACAACTCAGGACTGTTAATGAAAAATAACAAGAACTCTACTCTGCGACTTTCCAGGATTTTACCTCTTTGTATTGTGTTATAAATATCCATATGATCGTATTATTTATATAATTTAAACAGGAGTCTCGAGACCTTTTACGAAATTTAAGGATATTTACATTATTATCTTCAGTGTATTATATATTTCGCAACCCGATCACAAAACACCGAAAAGAGTTCGTAATACCTGGAACAGAACCTCCTTAAATCTCGATGAAATATTTGTTTCATGGCTCCTGCCAACAGATGCTTCCCTTTTGATTCCCTCTTATTGCGCTTCTGGTATATCCAAAAGAGGAGAGTGTCTTCCTGAATAAATAAAAAGGATAGCTTTGTGCGATATGAGAGAGCCAGGAGCTGTTGAAATTATGTTGCCAAGCTTCATAATTGAAATCCAATCAACTACCGCTACACTCCCGACAGCGATTAAGCTCATTCAGTCCCATTCAAGTATTCAGCACTCGATATCTCATATCTCAACTCGTTATTTAAATAAGCTGGTTAGTTTATTTGGAACAAACTTCCTACTCTTAATCTCTATACCTAGAGAAACTGTTGTAGCTGCACTTCGACTTCGCTTGTCCAGAACTTCATTTTATTTTAGAGAATATTAAAAACAATAGTGGTAGTCAATTTGAAGGAAATTTACAATAAGAACTTAAAAAGTCAATTGTAAATTAAAAGTTTTGAAAGAAGTTTTTTTGATTTTAAATTCAGAAAAGTTAAGAAAGGTTTTAAAAAATAGACACAGTTCTTAAATTTTTACTAGCAGTAACTATGGGAAGAGTGGCTTAACTTTAGCAGCCAACCGTTGCACTAGCTGCCTTTCATGCCAATATCTCAGATAGTACATATATTTGGAAAAGTTTTGTGAGAGATGTGGGGACAGAAAACGTGGATATACTGCGATAGGTGGAGCTAAGTGTTGTTTGTATCTATGGGAGTTAAACATTAAAATTTTTGAAAATTAGAAATTCATGAACATGTTTTAGGTCTAAATTTTTGAGTCTGGATTGTAATCTGAAATGTTTTGTTGAGAATTATTGTTGATGTTCATACTAAAAAAATTTTAAGGCTATTTTTGTGTGATGTTTTTGATGGTTGAAAAATTAATTGCATTATATAAGTCAATGTTTCTCATGAATCATCTAGCGTAAACAATTTGTCTAATGATGTTGTTCTGTGATTCTTCCAATTTATCTAAGTGTGTTTTAACTGCAAAGCCCGAAACTGAACAACTATAAATTAAGCTTCGTCTAAGAATTAGAGTATAGATAAGCAACTTGTTTTCTACACTTAATTTTGAATTCCGAGCTATTAAGGGTAATCTGAACTCACGCTGGCTCGGAGTTTGTGTATGATGTGTTGTTCGAATATGAGTTTCTCATCCAAAATTCAGCCAGGGTATTTTGTGCGTGAAGACTTGGTGAGTGTTTGGTGGTTGATGTAGACATAAGGCTTTATGCGTGTTCTCTTGTAGGAAAAGAAGACTATCTCCACTTTTCTAACATTCAAGACAATTTTCCATCTTGAGAACTAGTCTTCTAAAAGTGTGATGTGTTTCTGTAGAGCTCTGGCAACTAAAATTGGTTCTTTGTTATGGGCTAATATCGCTGTGTCATCTGCTAACATGCAGATAGTTGTGTTGAATGCTTATGGAATGTAGTTCACAAATAAAGAGAGTAAAGTCGGTCTAAAAATTGACCCTTAGGCCACTCCTGCAAAATTATTCATTAATTTTGAGTAGGTGTTATTTACTCGGACTACGAAAGTTCTATTTTTGTGATAAGAGTTTGTTAGTTTAATAAATATAAGGGGTGTTAATTTTGATTAATTTATATAGCAGTCCCTCATGCCCAACTCTGTCAAATGCTTTTTGAATATCAAGGAAAATTGCGCCTGTCGATTTCTTATTACTGGAACTGGACTTCCAGTAATAAGAAATCGACTGGCGGGTGGTGAACAATTTTTCTCTAAAACCATGTTGTTCATAGATCAGGATATCATGGCTATTTAAATGATTGTTTAATCTATTTAGAAAACTCTTTTCTACCAGTTTACTCAGAATGGGTACGAGGGATTTTAGAATTCATCAAGATGGATTTTAAAATAATAGGTAAGAGGGATTTTAGAATAAACTATCAGGAATGATCGTAATTTCCCTGATAATCACAATAGTGAGTTACAGGGAGGGTACAATCATTACCTAGTTTAATAATAGGTACGAGAGATGTATTTTTCCTAAGTTTGAGGGAAATGCTCTAAGATGATGATATCTGTAATATTAGGGGTGACGTGAAAAATTACTTTTTAATATGGAGTTCTTTTATCATTTGTTTGGGATTCCTTCCCATTCGTGGGCCTTTATAATTTTAATTGTCTTAATATATTTAAAAATTTCAGAAGGCATTGAGAGGAGGGAAAGAACTACTGAGTTTGAGAATTATTTAAGTAGTTGTGAACATTATTCGATTATTTAAATCATATTGAACTAAACGTGCTATTTGGGTGATTTATTAAACGAGGAAAAGAAAATGTAATTTTGGATAATTAACAATAAAAAAGGAAGAAGTTAAAACTTTTATCAAAAACGCTAAACAATAGAATTGTAAAAGTAAAATAAATCATATAATGAGTTATGAAGCGTGTTGAGAAATGTAAAGCGTATGCGCGCTGTAGGAGTAAATATTATACTTAGCAATGTCTATATCAGAGAGCCAGTTGCCCGAGGCATCTTTTTCTCTGTATGAGTTAAATATTGAGTAAATATTATGAAACTAAGGAAGTGAGACGTAGTCACAAATAAAAGTAAAGGGAGTTAAATAGAAAGAAGTGTCTCAATAAAGTAGAGTCAATTTCTTTTAAAACTAAATTTTGTACATTTATTTAGTTTTGTGAGTGAGAGTGAGAGACATTTGCTTAAAACAAACCAAAATGTTATAAAAGTCCAAATACAAAAGAGAAAAAAAAGAATTGTGCTGTCTATCCCACTTAAAAAAACCGTCCCTTAGATGTTTCAATAAAAAATAAAAATTAGGGGTTTCATATCTTTTTTCTTTCAAAACTGCATCATAAATCAAATTATTGCAAAAGATAAACAAATATTTATTCCTCGAGAGAGCCTTTTTGTACACTAATTTATTTTTCGAAATTCTAAGGTTACACACTTGATTTTGAATGGTTAAAAAGTGAGTAGAGACGCTTCACAGAAGTTTGGTTATTTTACTCCAATCTGTGAAATGAAAAATTAGGCTATCTACATTCCATAAGTCAACCTGCGTAATCTACAGCAATCCATCACACTGTTCGTAACAGCACGCTAAGAGTAACTCACGTGTTACATTTGATTTTTAATGTATATTTAGTAACAGTGCGAATTATTCATACTCAGAAAACCAAAAAAGTACGTCCATATACGCATCGTTGGATATTGTAAAGTGAGAGATAAATTTATTCCTTTAAATACTTTTCTGCGTTCACTATCTTTCCATTTTACTTTCCCTTTCCTATTATCGTTTACGCAAAGAATATAAAAATATTGTGTTCAATGAATATGAAAACAATCTCTTATGTTTAAATATCTAATATATATTTATAAATTTAATTCTCGAATTAGATTCTCGAAACTCAGGCTTCTTCAAAAGAATATTAAAAGAATAGTAACTAGTGCCTCAATTTTACGTTTAAATTGAAAGGGGAACAAATGAAATCATTTGGAGGATAAATTGAGACTGAAATATTTTACTGCTTTAAAATATAGTTTTTATCTCGAATAAAATATGACTTATGAATTAGCATTCCTCTTTCTCAATAAATTTACCGCAATAAAATGTAATTCAATGCAACTAATTTTCTCACACAATTTTTACAAATCTATAGATATTTTGTGGATATTTCACACCCCTGGTGCAGCAGTTTTGCATATTTATTATGATTTATTTAGTTTTAATCAGCGCTGCGCCTGCATTGATCAAAGAGTGATCACAGATTAAAACTGCGGTCTAATGACGTCATTTGAGTGGAAACTTTATTTTCATATTTTAAGGAGAATCAATTTGGGAGAGGAAAAAATGAATGCATTAGGCAACCTTCGATATCGTTTTTGTTTGAGAAAATCAAGACCATAATTTGAGGCCTTAACTTAAAAAGTCTGAAACTATTAAAAACGTAACAATGATAAAATTCAATCCCAAAACATCAATTTGTCAAAATAAAGTAACGCAGATTCATTCTTGCTATGAGAAGTTAGGCAAATTCTAATTCACACTCGAAAAAGTACGGATTATAATATTTATTTTAGCCAAAAAGTAATGCGATTCCATTCTTCAATAACAGATGGCTTCACGTACAGAAAAAGCTGTTGGGAAAATTTTAGACGCACGTGAAGAATTTTTTTTTTTTTTTTTTTTTTTTTTTTTTTTTTTTTTTTTTTATTTTTTTTTTTTTTTTTTTTTTTTTTTTTTTTTTTTTTTTTTTTTTTTGCTCTTGTGAAATTAAATGGCATACTTTCGCAGCAAAAACTCGAATTTTTCTAATTCTTTAAATATTAAAGGAAAAATAGTAGTTGTTTTACATTGATTGCTTCACGCGGTTTTTTCACTATTTCATTAGATTAAACAAAAACTGTAATTTACATCGGAAAATGTTCATTCATTAAACATATGAAAGTTGATTTTATTAAACATGAACTCAACATATTTAATTCAAACAAAAGTTCCTTTAATGATGAAATGCAGAATATTTGAGAAAAAGATCTAAAGTTTTGGAATACACAAAAAAACTAAATTGCAAAGATTAGATGCTTTTAAAAAATTTGCAAATAATTTTATAATAAAATAGAAAAAAAAATCAATCAGAATTTGCGTCCATACACCATATACGGTTTTAATGAAAGGTGATTGTGGTTTAGTTTAAGTATGGTACCCGTATTATATTGTTTTGTAAATTATAATCACAGCAGATATCCGAAGAAGTTGGTTTGTTTCAGATGTGACCTTTAAAAATGAATATTTATATTTTTCTGTTCGAGTTCTGCAATTGCTGAAGTTGATCATTTTTAAAACATAAATAAAAACCATATTCGTATATAGCGCTATTAAGATGCAGGTGCTTTTAAAGTGCATTTTACATTTTATGTGTTAGTTTTGTTTTATTTATTACTTCATATTTCATCATTACTGTTATTATTCTCTTTACTTATATTAATTATAAATTAATTCGAGAGCCTTGCAAAATTGTGACTTCTTTCCATCTATATTTCATAATTATTATTAACTAGATAAATATCGTCGCTAAAACTAATTATGCGTATGATTTTTTTCAGAGTTACGTTTTGACTTAAAGATATCAAATACTGTAAAGATTAAACTATAATCCATTGAGTTAACATTGTTTAATTTCCTCATATTTCATTTAATAGTTACGTCTCGACCATAAAGACTGACGCTAAAAATTAAAGTCACAAACACGTTTTTCAAAATAATTCGAAACTGCTACCAGTAAAATTGAAAATTTGCTTATATTTTTTGAAGAACGGGCAGCACATTGTTAGCATCTAGTTTAGAATAAATGGTTGGTTTTTTTTTTTTTTTTTGTTACTTTTGTAACACTATAAAAACTATACTAAAAACTATATTGGATCATTTAAGCATCTCGGAAATTTGGTGCAGGACTGTGAATATTGCGTTAAAACCCATAAGCTTGACTTATGTTGCAGGGAGGAGTTCTCATGATTTTTTTAATAATTCAACGAAATGGAGAGCCGTCGATAGGCTTAAAGCTGGCAGTTTCAAGATGATGGGGTTCGATGGTCAAGTGGCACCAAAAGTGATATCCAAGTTGCGGAATCAATTCCAAAGAAGTGGTACTATCATCGGAACGCCTGGCCAAAGCCGCCCAAGAGCGATGACACCTGTACAGGATCGTTACTTCGCACTGAGTGCACAACGGCATAAGCAGACAACAACTGCAGAGCTTCTTAATGCCCTTGCTGCTGCATCTGGAACAAGAATTTCTGGGCAAACAATAGACAGACGCCTAGCAGAGGGCCCCTTACACCCGGCGTACAATGGTGTATCTGAACGTCTCAAACAAGAGAGCCCGATTGTAATGTAGCCGAACTCGTCATTCTTGGACACACCGAGAACGGGGACGTGTTCTTTTTACCGTTGAGTCGAGATTCGGCACACAGATTCTCGGTGAGTCTTCATCTTCAGAGAACGTGGAATTCGCTGTCATCTCTCCAACGTAAACCCAATATGGTGGCAGAAGAATCCTTGTTCAGGGCAGCATCATGTTAAGCAGCCGTGCTTTACGGATGCCAGACGTCCTTTATACGGGTAGTGCCATCGCACAGCGCCATAGGAATGAGGTCGTTGAAACCTATGTGAAGTTTTTCGGGATAATGCAGGCACGCACTTCCTTTTTTTACTGACAATAATGCCAGGCCACACAGGGTTCACAATGTTCATAATTTTCTTGGAGAAAAAGATATTCGCCGTGTGGACTGGCTCGTGAAATCTCCAGATCTCAATCTTATAAACCATGTTTGAAATATCTATGAAGAGCCATTATATGACATCGCCCCCACCCAAGATCATCTAGGCATTAAAAACCATGCTTTTAGAAGAATAGGATTTATTGCTGAAAACATTCCTCGGCACTCTCATTAGCAATGTGAAGGCTCGTTGAGAGGCTTGTGTAGAATTGACGGACCTTTGACAAGGTATCAGGCATCATAATTTGACTTTTTTAATGTAGCTCGCATCTTAACTAACAATTTACCCCTTTTCCATATTGTTAGGTTGTTCAATTTATTCCTTCTATAGTAATATCTCTCTGTGCCAAATTTCGTTGCCAAAAACCAAATGCTTCTCCAGTTATCATAGATTTTGTGTATGTGACTTTAATTTTGAACACCAGTGTATTATGATATATGTTTCATTTTTCCAAAATCACACTTTCCAACATTGTTTCACCTTCATAGAAAATTATCAGCTTTTAAAAATAATATTTTCGTTCAAATAATCCAGAGAGGAAAGAGCCAAGAGATGCTTCATAATTATTCAAATTGGATTCGATGATTCGATTGTACCAACAATAAATGTCGATTTCAAAGAATTCATTATAAAGCAGGAAAATATAACTCGATTATCATTATAAAACGCCAGTTCATTTCATTGTTTCTGTAATTGAAGTACGAGTTTTAATAACATTTTATAAGTTATGAAATTATCCATATCTTGGGGGAAATTAAATTTTATTGCAAATGAAGAATCAACTTGTGTGTGTCAGCTTTCACATTTTGCTTCTGATCTGTTGATTTTTCAATAACCTGCTCTTTTTTTCAAGCAAATTCCTACTCTTGCAGATTTATCCTGCCTAATATAAATCGCTCTAGTCAACTCCTCACATAAATCTCACAACATGCAGACAGCCTTGCCACAACCATGAATAGAACACGTATCAAACATTCAGTTTCCTTGTTCCACTTCTAAGTCAACTGTTTGATTTCTTTTTCCGAACCAATAAAACATACCCTTTTCGTGACTAAAAACCGGCATTAAAATTTAATAAGGTTAATTATTCCAGCCGTAGAACCACTCAACTCAAACGAGCTAACCACGTGACTCTTGCGTGACTCCTTTTTCGACTCCATTAAATTATCCCTCAGGGTTGATGAATAAAAAATTAGAAATCAGCCGGGAGCTTTTCTTTCGAGAAAAATTGAATTTTCAACAAAGAACAAAGGGGTTTTTTTTGTAAAGGGGTATCTACTTTTTGCGAGAAGTGTAGCGTGTTAGAAATATAAGTTGCCAACTACACTGAGTGTAAATTTTATAAAACAGGCGAGAACAAAAAAACAATGGCGGCGAACTCTTTGCTAATGTTATCTCATAGAAAAATGTTTCCATTGCGAAACATCTATTATGGTGCAAGACAGAAATTTTCATAACTAATGGAAATACCTGTTTTATACCAATATAGTAAATTTTTGGAATAAAAACTAACATTCCCAATCCTATAAGATCAATCCAAAAATTTAATTATGCTTTAAAGGTATGTTTTTGATTCCAAATTCCGATTACAAAATTTGACTTTTGGATATATTTGAAATATATTTAACGACGCATTTATACACCGAAAACGAAAAGGTTTGGATTAAGTTGTTTTTCGCTAATGAAATTTCAAATAAAGGCATTCAAGGTAACCGATTTGCAAAAAAAAAAAAAAAAAAAAAAAAACCCAGCTTAGAGCTTAGAAGAAATAAAAACATGATATCTTCGGATAAACATTTTTGATTCATTTAATTAATAGCAACAAAACAAATAGATTAAAAATTTACGTATCTAATAAGCATAGGAGCAGATTCCATTTTGTATAATACATTAGTAAGAAGCAAATTTTGCAAGTGATGTCATAAATAGAAAGCATAAACGTCAATGCAACATCTTAGCGTTTAAATCCAAAATGCCAAAAGCTAGACAGATTGATCTATACAAAGTTACTGAATAATAGAAATTATATCGGAAGCAAAAGATCCTGTTTCTAATACTGCATCAATTTGAAGTCGAAATGTAGTATTTTTAGAATAGTAACGGTAGAAAAACATGAAGTGAGATTTCGTACTTTAAGACAGCAAGGAACTAATAGAAACGACAAAGAAAGGATTAAAAAGCTAGCGTCTTCGCAAATAAGTTCCGTACAACGAGTTCATAGTACAACAGGTCTTCACGCCATGCATACAATTTTAAGAAAAATGAAAGAATAAAAAAAAAACACTAATTTGTTGGAAACTGCAAAAGAAAGTGACTTTGAAACCGCGTAACATACAATGATCAAAACGAGTATTCGATATGCATGCAGTTTTTAATTATTTTGTTTTACATCATTTACAAAATGTGCAAAAATACATTTCAGCTGGCAAATTTTAGCTAACAACATCCCCTTTTGACTGTAATCAATATTTAATCAATAATTTTAAGCAATAAAAATTTTAATTGATTATTGTCTTTAAATAAGAATTAATATTTTTACTAAAAATTTAGTACCCGTAATGATGAAACAAAAAATATTTGAGAAGTGACTTTAAAGTTATTCATTTTCATTATGTGTTAATACTGATATCTCTTGCAGCTTTTTCTCGGTAGCGAATCATATCTTTTAAACAATTTGATGTCAATTTCACTGACTGTAATGTGAAATGTTGGTTGAGTTTTTGCCGTTCTTCGATTAACACTGCCTACATTTCCATTTTAGAAGAAAGCTGACGTTTACGTAACCCTTTGTCCAAATGACTGCTTCAAATTTCTAGTGGGTTTTAATCAGTGATGTAATTTCAATAAATTTTGAACAACGCACAGCAACTAAGGTCGAGTATTCAGGATCAAATGTTTTAGAACATTTTATCCTGAAAAAATTTATACATTAGTTTAAATCCCTCTTTTCTGCAATTTGGTGCAAATTTTCTTTCAGGATATTGATTTATAAATACTGGGTCTTTGTATCTTTTAATACAACCAATTTTCCGTTCCCTGTAGCTTCCATACATTCCCATAGCATCACTCCCTCCACCACCGTGCTTTATTGTTAGAACCATGTTTCGTTCCTCGAGCTTTATATTTGCCTCTCCATAACCTAAACTCTAACATTGAATAAAAAAAATTGAACTTTATCTGAAAATATAATATCGTTCAAGAAATCTACGCCTTTGTTAACATGTGCCTTAGCAAATTCTAATCCAGCCTGTTTGTTCTTAGAGTGAAACAATTAATGAAGTAATTATGTGCCCACTCTAATAGTATTTTATTTTTAACCATATTAAAGCAAATACTTTGATAAAAATCATATATTTAGCGTACACTCTTTGGATTAAACGCCAAAAAAACTTTCATAAAGTTAATGAGTTTCTATCCGGCAATGTTTAAAAGTTTCTTGCAAAAAGAGAATATATGCACTTCCTCAGCAAGATACGTACTGAGTTCATAATGTTGATGGGTGAAAGGATTATTTACATAGTAATTTTAAAAAGAGGTATTAACTTCGGACACAATTTTTTAAGTCCGGATATTTTATCTACATTGTTCTTGAAGTAATTGAGAATGGCACCTAAAATTGTAAATGCATCTCTAGGCATAAAAAATCATATTATTGAGCTCCACAAAAATGGAAAATTTGACCGAAAAATTGAGAACAGCGAACAAATTTCCATTTACATCTATTGGGATACAAAATGAGAAAGTTTGAAGAAATTGGATGCACCGAAACTAAATCTATCTTAATACGTTTGAGCAAATTAACAATGAGAGTAAGAAAAGAAGTGTTGATCAAATGGCTATAAAAAATCCTATGGGTTCAACTCATAAAGTTGCAACATCTTTATCAAAGAAACACTTTAATCAATAAGAAATGTCCCTCCATATTACAGGTTTAAAAAGAAGAATCTAAGAGAAAAACCATTCTTAAGTGAACAAACAAGAAAAAACGCTTGGAATATGCTTTGGTCTACAGAAAGATACCAATAGATTTTTGGAAAATAGCGACTTTATATGATGAAAGTAAGTTTCGAATTTTTTCTCTACTAAGTGTTTGAAAAATTTAAATAAAAAAACATGTAAGTTCTTTTAGATCCAAAAACTATACTCCCAACTCTCAAGCGTGGTTTGAAGAAGTATGTCCTCTAATGGAGTGGGATATTTGAGTTTTATTGGCACGACAACGGCAGCTTTTTAACATGTTGTAGCAATACTAATAATGGCGCAAGAGCGGGATTCAGCTTTTGCACCATAAACCTATATTCATTCACTCACTTCATGCTATTAAACTTCGATCCATAGGTTGCATTCCACCATGATCCACAGAAGTCTATCTGCGAGCCATATTTATTCTCGAGAACTTTTGCTGGGAAGCATGAACTGAAGAGCAGTTCTTCTTCATAAATATATATATATATATATATATATATATA
>BMAW01008854.1:1473346-1494938 GCA_019974015.1 Nephila pilipes | reverse complement strand
GATATTTTTAATACTTTGGATAAATAAAAGTTCTCGAATTGAGATTAAATCCCTTACTCTTTATTTGACTTGCATTTTACGTGACAATATATTGATGTGTGGCGGCATAACTTATGAAGTGGTGCTAGAAAGTAGGTTAAGGCAAACTTTTCATATTTTCAGTAGGATGACGACCAAAGCATACTGATATGGTCACAAAGATATGATTACTTTACAATGTTCGGAGGTGACTGATAACTCCTCCATAATCTCCAAACCTGAATCCAATAGAAAATTTATGATGATGCTATTGGATGCACAAATTCGAAAAAAAAAGCCACTTCATATCTCAAATGAAACAGTTTAAAAGAGACTCTCATGATAAAAACTCTCAAGCATGGAATAATATAGACCCAACCGCCATAAAAATATTAGTGGAATCTATGCCCATAACATCTTGAAGCAGTCATAAAAGCTTTCGGCGGGAGCGATGTTTTCCTCAACGCATAGAGGAATGAGATTAGTTGCCTTGTGGGCCGTCGGAGTTTCGAACCTTCATCTTTGTGTGCGAATAAAATTTATTCGGTCGCTCTTGTTCTGCTCTTATGAACTAGGCAAAAAGGGATTCTGCTCCAGCTAGTTTTTAAGGCGTTTTAACTTATGTCGTCGTTTTTTCAAGAGAGCCTCAGAATGTTAAAGGACTTCATACAAAATATTAATTTGCATAATTTATAAATTTTTCTTAACTATATCATATAAATAAAATTTTCAAACTCTTTATGCATCATATTTTTGTGTATTTTTCTGCTAATAAGTAAAAAAATTAATTATTTTTACTTTGTTTTTACTTTTCTGTTATTACATTACAGTACAATTGGCTTAAATCTTTTATTTGATTTTATTATAATGTAACAAAATGAAGTATACAAATAATTAGTTTGATGAGTGATACTAATATTCATGCAATTTCTGCATTTTTTTTTAATTTAAGTGCATTTACTCGAGGACTTTCTTAAATTTTCGTATAATCCATCTTTCATCAGCTTTAGATAGTTTCTGAGGCAAGACACTACTAGGTATTTTTTTCCACCGTTCCATCCAATTTAATCTTTTTATCATTTTATAAAGGATGGTTGCTTTGAGCATTATTTCCCTGAGCTTTCCTTTTAAATGATGGTTGCTTCTTTGTTTTTTCGCTTATTATAATCACAAATTCTTCAACAAATTGCAGAGAACAAGCACAAAATGACCTTGTCAAATTAACAAGCGTATTAGTAAGGAGAATTCGAATAATGTTACGATTGTCGAATATTTTTTTTTTGTTTTGGTTTTGGTTTGTTTCTAAATTACACGATGGATGAATTAATTACTCTTTGTCGTTATTTTAAAAAATATATATAAGATAATACTCATAGAAATAGAAATGATTTATTGTAAGCTAAAATATATCAACATTATAGGCTTCATGCATGTCGAATACTTATATTTACATGAGTATCCAAAACATTTGTGTCTCACATTCATTTGTCCTTTTGCGACAAATTGCAATTCTAACTACTTCATCTTCAATGGTTAAAAGAAATGGAACTTTGACAATTCTGATGGCTAAGTTAATTATTAACATGATATGAGAAAGGAACAGTGGTTTTTATTTTTCCCATCCAGCAGTAAGGTGGTGGCGGAGTCATGGTATGGGGTTCAAAGGCAGGTATTCTCATAGTTCCTCGGGAGTCGCCAAAATTCAGATGAAAGATACGATGAAATGTTGATTTCAGAATGTTAACGTGAACCAATTTATTGTTAGGGGAAAGGACATTAACTCCAAACTCGACGCTAAAATTAAGAGCGCTTTTTCAGAGACATCTTTATTCAACTGCTCTATGTACAAACATTTTTTATCTAACTTTCAAAAAGTTAACAGCGCCATCTCTAGACGTAAATAATCTTACCACATTGGGTAATCACAATACTCTGTGGTAGTAACGCAGGAATTACTTCACAAATAAAGATTTCGGATTTAAATAGAGGCGAGTGTGTGTCATTGTGGTAAAATTCAATCCATGTTAATTATGTTGCTCTGTCAGTAACTACCTTTGATTTACAAGACTAATTAATTGAAAATTTCATTAATGTGTAACAGCCCTGTGTCACGTGATCTATATCAAAAAGTGAAAATATGAAACTTCTCATGTGCTTTTCTCTGGTCCATTAACGTAGCCCTCGAAATTTTCGCAAATGTGTTATTAATTTCCAACAATTGAATTCGATGCGTCGGAGTCTTTTTTTTTTATCTTCACGGACCAATGATTCGAACAGAGCCCATTTGGAAAAGTGACAAGAGACTGTGTTCGTAATGAAATTGATTAGGCGCAAATGATTTCATGTCAGTGCTCTGTTCTTTATAACGGTCACGAAGAGATTGGAGAATGCAGACTATACTGCATTATGACGATGAATTTCTTAGTTGCAATCAGTCATTCGATGCGAGAATCACCAAATTTTCAAAATGAAATCTCTTTATTGACAAATGGTTCTAATATACAAAATATCAAATAATTCGAATTTTGAAGCAAAGTAATGGAATGTTATCAAAATTAATTTTATAGAATACCATCTCGCTTTTCGTCAAAAAGAAAATAAGTTTTGCTCTGCTATGAAAGATTTGACAAAGAATAATTTGATTAAAGTTTTGGAAAAATTTTATTTCAGAGTCAGCAAACCTTATATTTATCCTTTACCTTTCGGTCTGTCTTTTGTAATCGTCATTCAAATATAAAACATGTCTCGTGTACTGTGCCTACTTAAAATTAATCGAATCGAATAGCGTTATCTCAAAAAAATAGCCATTAAAATAATTCAATGGCAGGAATAGTTACTCCCATCAATTAATTCAAGAAGGAAATTTTCTGTATTAAATAAGTGAATTTCCAAAGAGGTTTTTCATAAACGACAAGAAATCCAATATCGAGGCCAATTTTGTTTCTTCATTCACTTGGATACTTTTTTATTCAAATGATACAAAGAAAATGGTACAAAACCACTTTTTGCTTTCCCGAAAGACACTCCCATTCTAAAGTAACTCTTATTGAAATGCCATTCAAGGACTATACTACGAAAAGTGGCCTTCGTTTCTCCTCCACTTTGATCGCGGGCCAAAATCTGATAACTCTTTCCCATCTGCTCGAAAAACTAAGTATTCCGAACAATCATTCAAGACACACGGACGATCAATACAATTGTCTGGTAACTAATTCATCTGTATAATGAAATCTAGAAACTCTTTTCCATATTGAGTGACAACTGAGTGATTAGTTTAGTTTTATATTAACGTCGCACTAAAAGCAACACGAGGGCTATTGGAAACGGACCTCGAAATTTTGGACTACGGTCAAGTGACGAGGACGACATCTGAGCTGGCACCCCCTCTCCTAACATCCATATCACGCCAACGGGAGGACTTTGGGCCCCGACAGATTTAACGTGCATCAGCCCTGGCTACACGGTGGGTCTTTAGCGGGCATGGATCGAACCCGCGACTGAACGAAAACCATCGGCCACGAATCCGAAACCATGACCACTAGGCCACCGCGACCACCGAGTGATTAGGGCGTGGACGGTGTTCTTTCCATCGATTACTAGGTTCGAGTCCTGATTATACTAAAGATCCGTAATAACGAGACTGCTGAGAATGGATGAAGTTGGAATTCAATGGCGCAGAAACAAGATGTTGTTATGTTTCGTCCAATAAGAGTTTTTGCTGTCGTCAGGGAAAAGGTGAAAAATTGGATGACTAGGAGAAAAGCCAACAATAGAGAAGTGTCGATAGGTTATTCCGGAGGCACGTCCCTCTTGTTTTCCAAAGACAGTTAGCTACATCCCATTGGAGAACACTAGCGTAACTACTTCGGAAATTTGGTACCCGTCGATATCCGAAGAAGGTAAACCCCTGAGAGAATGGGGCTTGATAGATTTAACATCATCCCAAGGGGAAATGGGGCTGATGTAAAATCTGTCGAGGCTCTAAGTCCTGCCTTTTGGCATGGTGGGGAAGATTGGAATGGCGGGTATTGTCCTTTTCACTTGACCGATGTTTGAAAGGGCATATAATTTGTCACCATTGAATTAAAGTGTAGTTTCACATTAAAATAATTATTTATTCGTAGAGTTTTAGCAAAATGATATGCTTGCAAGCAGCGAACTTTTTCTCTTCAGCTAACATTTGAGATTTCTTTCTGATATTATATTTAAGTTACCAACTTATTTCAAATCAAATGAAACGTGATAAAAATTTAGTAAAATCTGGAAGTGGAGTGAATAGGTATAATCAAGTTGTTTAAAATCCGCTGAGGATTGAATTGAAGATAATTAAGCTTAGGGTAGCAAGACCTAAGAAATCCAACAACCATCTAACTTATCCAACCTAAGCTTACGGTAATAAGAAAGTGCGATGTGAGCGGAAGTATTCTAACGTGTATAGAGGATTTGGTGATATTAGGAATCTACGTTGTCCTGAACAAATAGAAGGAGATAATCGCATGCTATTCAGATTAGTGCATTCTTTGATAGATTATAAAAGTTGTTAATACCCTAGGAAAGGTTCTTAACTGAGGAAAACATTCTCCTTAATTGAAAGGTAAATAAAGATTTTTTGAATACAATTGACCATATTATTTGTTCTGTGTTTTATTTTAAGTTGAAATTTAGATCTTGTGATAAAACTTTGAGATGACAAACGAGAAGGGTAATAGGATACTGTTACACGTTTTGTTCTACGTATTCTTGCTTTCAACCAAATCAACTCTGTTGTCACTTAGACACACAAAAACTTTTCAAAGAAATCTTCAATCATAAACTTGCAAATTTAAATAAGTATGATAGATAAGAACTGAAAAAGCGATAAAAAATAAAGGAAAAGGAAAACAATAAAACACATTAATTTAAATATAGTTGTATTGATCTTACTCTCTAAATTTAAATTTATTTACTAAAAGTATTTAAAAAAACAGAGACTGGTCTTTCGTAATAATCAAAAATATTTATCCGCTACACGATGTCCATCGCCAATAGCTCTAATGTTGCTTCTAAGTGCACCACATCCCCTGAATACCCTCGCGATCTTTCTCAGTTTTTTCTACTATTTTCGTCAATTAATTTTTATCTTTTCCTCCCATTTTTTTTTTTTTGCACGATTAGATCAGAGATACATACAGATTTGACTCTTGCACTATAAGTTCCAATTTTTCCCCACTCACTGTATAGCAAACAGCCTCAATAGCCAACACAAAACAGGAATCCCCATTATTTTTAAGTAAGTTTTGAGCAAATGTTTTAGAATTGCAAAACAATTACTCGCTATCAATTAATCAAATTTTTTTTAAAAAAAAAATATGTGTTGCTGTCTCTTCAAATTTTCGTTAAACATACGTATTTCTAGTCTCGGACAGCGTCAACTGATAACGTGGAATTCAAGAAAGAAAAAGAAACGAAATGTAATTAATCAATTAAGAATTCAAAATATTCAAGTAAGATGCGTATTTCTTATCTTTTGAGATGTTGAAGAACTGGTGGACACATGTATATTCTTTGTTGATATTTTTCATAATATTTCCACACTTTTGATTGTGTAATAAATAAATATTGTAATGTATTGTTTTAATAAATGCATTTCTCATTCTTGTGGGGTTTTTTATTACAATTATTTTGTGCTTCTTTTTAACAGAAGAAAATCTCTAATTTAAGTGCAAAACAAACAAAATAAAAATTTTCCTAATGAATTTCAGGACTCGAGATTTTCATTGGCTGAAATTCTTTAGTTATTCCTCATTGAGAGAAACCCCTTATCGTTAATGCATTCCCACAATATATAAATTTCTCCATATTATGAATGGAGGACAAATTGTACTTTTCCTTAGAAATAACACGAAATATGAAAATATTCCGTTCTCTTACTCAATCGATTTGCATTCCCCCCTCGAACCAATAATTGAGGATAAGAGTAATGAAAATACATAATTCCCTCTACTTTGTGAACTGATTTGAAAACGTCATAAATTACAACACTCGCTCTCTCAACATTCGTAACTACTTTTATACGACTTCAAGTCTGTAGAAAGGATGAGAAGATATGTTAGGTCGATTGAAAATTTCTCTTCATTTGTGAAGTGAAAGCAGATGATACATTTTTCATTCATTTAATAATGTTCATTGTACAATATAATTTTCGTCGCTACTTGTGAACTCTTGCCATCGTGATAATAATTTTTAAATTTTAAAGAACTTAAACAGTGCTTTATTGACATCTGTTTCAGTTTTGATCTTTCTCTCCCTTCAAAACTTTTTCAAAGAAAGAAACAGGTGATAATTTGAGGGTTCTGAATCTGAGGAATATGATGGATCCGACAGACTTTCCTAGCCTAGCTCTGTGATTTTCTAACGAGTCGCCAAAGCAGCATGTTGTTTGAGGTTATCATGTTTCAACATGATGCGCTTCCTATTGAACATCGTCGGCCACTTTTCTTTAAATTCATGTTTAAATCATCTATTTTCTGGCAGTATCATGTTGTTGAGCTTTTCTTTAGGTTTCAAAAACTCGTAAATATTGGTCCCAGGACGTCCCACCCTATACACAGCATTCTTTTAATATTCTTATTCTTCTTCTCAATCTCAACTCAGCGGGAAGGGTGTATATTGTCCGAGTTCTCTGAATGATCTTTTCCTCATGATGTTTTCTTAGGTTATCCGCTTTTCATCAACAGTTATCATCCTGTTCAAGAAGAGCTTCCCTCAAAGTGTTAGTTCGGAAAAGCGGAGAGGTGCATATGACGACTCGATTAAGCAAATGTTTCTCAACTCGTGAGACACCCATCTGAAATGTTTTATAAACCAAACCTAGTAATAACTGAAATTATATTGTACGATAAATATAATTGAATGTATGAAAAATGTTTTATTTTCTTTCACTTCTCTCATAAACGGATAGAACTTTTCACTACATCTAATACTTATGTGAACGAACAAGATTTGAGATAATGCAAAATTGCCTTGTGATTTAAAACTGAATTGCTTTTGTGATAGAACTCTATAAATGCGTGAAAATAAAGGGAACCTGGAGAAATCCTCTTTTTTTTTTTGCCGATACGTAATTTTTAATGCCGAACAAAACTTATTTTCTTGGTACCTGCTCTCTAATGGCTAAGCACATTTCGAGAAATAAATATTTTGACTACGATCATAGGTTTCTGCCTCGTCATGCCAGAGTGAATGCCTGTCTATTCCGAGGAATATTGGAACCACTCCCGACTGATTTTGAACTGCTCTTCTGAAACCTCCTGTGCTGAAGTACGGGTGTTTATGAAGTACCCGTATTAGAAACGGGGATGTTCTTCGCATCCCAAAAATCCTCGCCGTTACTTTTACAGCCATCTTCGCCTTCTTTGAAGCAAATTCACTAGAAGCCAACCATTACTTATTATTGATTGTTGCTTAGTTTCCTGTGTATAAGGATGATTCCAGGTCTCCTCAACCACGACAACTTGATGAGGCAGTGATCAAATAGCTGCTACATAAAAATTAACTTTTGAATCAGAATCAAATTTGTTTCAAACTCAAGGTTCACAGAACAAAATTAGCTAAGCAACTGTACATAAAAAGCTACTAAATTAAAATTCAATACCATATATAAATGCTTATGTGGGATAGTGAATAGAGGGCGCTGCGCACTATATGAGAGTTGTGACTGCCTTGCTCGAGTGATGAACCAGATATATTTGAAATCGGGTAGCGAATATATACTGTGTAAATATTTCATGACATCTTCATAAAATTAATTTTCTGATGTCAAGGAATTGGATTTATTTTCAGACGATGATCTGAATAATCCGCCTGTCTGACTGGTAAGCGAAATTGCCATAATTCTAAATAACGAATTTCTAGTGGCTGTTTACGCAGACGTGTTGGACTCCGGAATCTGAGAAGAGAGGTGGTTGTTACGTCTTCGAAACAGATTAGTATCTAAAGTTCTTAAGGCAAAAAAAATCGACCTAATGACGATTCGTATCTAAAAAAACACTCGTATGTTGTATCACTCATACCTCAACGTGCCATTGTATCTTATATTACTTGCGGAACCAATTTTCAACGCGTTATGGGTACTGATGACCCATTCACACTCCCTTTACTCGACACTTTTCACAAAAAAAGACTCTACACCTTTACTATTATTTCAAAAAGATACTATAATTTCGAAAAAGGAACATGGCCATAAATTAATTAAATGTATACTGACAGATAGTACAACATAAGCGTTAAAAAAATTGACATTTTGCAAAGTATAGAGCTCATGAGATGTATATGATTAAGAAGACACTATCACTTGCTGGAACGACTTTCTTATGAAAATTTTGAATTATTTAAGTATATACGTATATAGAACGTACTTTTGTGTAATACAACATTTTGTACTATGTTCCCAAATGCATGCTTTCCCCCATTTCATTATAATTGGATATATAATGTATTCAATAAGTACGTTTTAAATCACATATTTGTAAATATAATATGCTAGGCTTCTTAATATTTCTACAATAAGCGTCTTAAGAAATTATTGTTCCAAACAATATCTTCAAAAAGTTAGGAATAGAGGTAGTAAAAATAATCGCACAACAAAGTATGTCTTAGAATTTTCACGCTCGTAGTAGATACTAGAGTTCTCCACAAAGTAAGAACTCAATTTCTTGCTCTCTTTTACATTATTTATAATAGATAATTTATAAATTCCCATATGTAAATCAAACACTGTTTTTCAATGTAGTTGCCTTCCTACTTAATGCACTTTATGAGCCAAGTGGCTAAATTTTTAAACTATTGTCAAAAAAAAAAAAAAAACTCCTTCCGCCGACTTAGCCCATTAATTGATGGCATTATGGACTTCATAAATGATAGAAAACCTTTTCCCACCCATGAACGACCTCAGAGAGGTGACAGATTAGGGTTATGAGAGAAGTGTTAATGATATCTTCAAGAGCGACTTTGTGGCTCTGTGGGCATTCAGGGTTTATGAAGCGTACCATATTTAGCCAAACTGCACCAAACATTAGTTTAACTATAATCTAGACAGAAGAATGAAAGGGAAAAAAAAAGGGGGGGTAACAAATAGAGTTAAAAATAGAGAAGAGTACCCCGGGGGTGAGAGAGAGAGAAAAAATGGAGAAGGATATCCTCGGGTATGTGTTACTTGTATTCACCAAAGAACAGTGACCCTCATGGGAAAGAAAAATGTAACTAGAATACCTCAGGGTTATGACGCTCATGCTTACCTAATAAAAAGGTGAGCCCCTGAAAGATTCCATGTGGGGTTGTGCATTGTCATGCAGCTAACATTCTTTCTTCTTTCATTCCCCCTTCTTTTGTTCTGTATCATCCACCGTAATTTTTTTTAAAACTTTATAGGTACCGTTCGGCATTATTTGTATCTCCCTAGGACAAAAACTCAAAGAGGAAAGTCTCTTTACGGTCTCTAAACACAGAGGCGATGATTTTTCGGGCCGAAGCAACATTTGGAATGTTTTCTACCAGCTTTACACTCCCACGATTCTACTATTGCGCATTAATATAGTTTTTATTTTGTTAAAAATCTGGAACTGAACGTTTAACTTCGCCAAAAGAAGTTTGATTATCCTTCTCAATTCACGGCTGACGGAATTTGGAATTGAGACACTTATTTCAGCACCACACTACAAGAAGAATTCTTAATCGACTGAGACAAATGAGAACGCATTCTGCTTCCAACATTTTGGTCTTGATCTCAGTGTAGTTAATTTTGTTGGAAAAACATTTTCTCTTTTGACATCAGAAGTTCAGTACTTTTACTGTCTGGATACCCTTTGCATATTAATACAATACACCATACATTTGTAACGTCTTTCCTTCATATCTTATTAATTTATATCAAGCAATAATGACCAAGCTCCAACTGAGTGAGTGAAAGTTATTGGCGCAAGAGCCAGATGTCGCTATGCTGCGCCAAACAAGATGTAACTGTGGTATAAACGTGTGAAAAAAAATAAAAAAATAATAATAACTGGTTGACAAGAAGGAGGGTCGAAAATAGAGAAGGATCGCTAAGGTAACCCCCGGGGTGCGTCATTCGTTTTACCAAAGACAGTAAACCCCATGGGAAAGAAAAAAGATCACTAGGTTACCTCGGGGTCATGATGTCCCTACTTACCTGAAGAAGGCAAGCCCCTGAGCTCCTCTGATATATTCTTCAGGGGCCGGGTGCCAGGCTATATACTCAGAAGCTGGGTATCCATTTTAGTCGCCTCTTACGACATGCATGCGCTACAGTGGAACCATTCTGTCACGCCAGGTCACCACACGGAGGAAGCTCCAACTGAAGACACGCAAGAACAAAACAAAATTCCTTATTATCTCTGTAGATTAGCTAATGCTACTCTCTCTAGGATCTCATCCTAACTCACAGTCCTAATTTATGATTAAAATAAGAAATCTTATCTTACCAGTTCATTCGCTCTTAAATCAACAACTCTCATCAACAATAAATACGTAGCTTAATATTTTGAATAGAACTCTCTTCAATCCACAAAACTGATAAGAAGAGTTTCAATTGGAATAATATATATACAATTCTCAGCAAATCGTTATCCTTTACCTCCTTTTTTTCCCGTTAATTCTATTCTATTTTTAATCGTTATCTCAAAGTTACTTCACTTCAACACTCATCTAATTAACTTAAAAACGTTTCAGTTTGGTTGGAAAAAAATTGTGATTTTTTTTACAATTCAAATTGATATAAGTCCCAGAGTTTAGTGAAGAGGAAATCCCGAATAGCCCAAACGGTACGCATTGTTCGATAGATACAGATCAAAGAAATAACTTCATCATTATAATTGTTTATTTCCCCCTGATTATGCATGAGCATATTGATATCTAAATAACTTCATTCATAAACAACGCGACCATCGTTTAATTCAGTGTAGAGAAAGCATCCTGTTTAAATATGCATATTTAATTTCTACATACATTTATATATTTTATTTTGGTTGCATTTATGTATAAGGTTACTTTTCATTCAAACACTCTTATTGATCTTTAGATATCTGACGCCTGAATTTAATAGAATCGACGAAATACCTTATCAGATATTTATATCATCGTCATAATTTAAAAATGTGCGTAAGCACATTAAATGTTTGTTTTGATTGCTTAGATGTTTAATTAGAGTGGTTTATCTCTTTGGTACATACTCATTAAAACTGTACTGAAGCTCGGAAATCAGGCACTGTTTTAAGCGTTTTTCCTTTCCAAACTAAGCATCTGTATTGTTTGAACAAAAAAAATTGACACTGTTCTGTCTGTGTACCGAAAGTCTTACGATATTCCATAAAATACATGAATACACCATTAGAAATTGCCAAAAGAGAAAAATTGTAGAAATCTAAATAATGTTGTGACTACAATTTTTTTTGAAGAGGCTCAATTGTGATCCAAATTGTAGAGATCAAATTCGAAATACGGATTCGATTATTATGCAGAATACAATATAAGAAATGCACATCGTAATCAAATTCAAATTTTGAAGCTGGATTTTCTTTGTGGCTCTGCTGTCTAAGGCGCACCAGACATGAACTGCTCATCTTCAGTTTCCTGCTAACTGAAGATGGCAAAGTTCAAACTTGCTCCAAACCCATTAAGATCAACTAACCTCTTCAGAGGATTAACAAGAACTAATAACGAAAGTAGATTTTTTTTTCACTATTAATAAGAGTGAATTCATAAACTTATCTGTGATTAATATTACTATCGATTCAATATAAATATAGGAAGTAAAACACTTTCAGGGGATCGTAATGTAATCATTGTGTTCCAAGTATTTTAAACTAAATCATGAATTTGAAAAT
The DNA here is from genome assembly GCA_019974015.1 of Nephila pilipes. Taxonomy (NCBI): domain Eukaryota; kingdom Metazoa; phylum Arthropoda; class Arachnida; order Araneae; family Nephilidae; genus Nephila; species Nephila pilipes. Next base: position 1,483,041 of record BMAW01008854.1, on the reverse strand, counting down.
TGCTAATGATGTCTTGTCTGAAAGTAATCATCTTGTTATAAAATCGTATAGCAGAGTACGAAAAAAAAATATGGAAGATTATTCAAAATTACACTTAGCATTTCATTGAAACCAAAATAAGTTAACCCTTAGAAGTAATAAACAAGTATTACTTCTTTAAAAATAAATTAAAACAGTAAAGGAGAAGGAAATCACAAAAGCACTCCCATCTTCATTTTTTTTTGAGAGGGTGAGAGGGAATTGATTGAATGATTGAATATCTACGAAAGAATTCTGGAAGGTTGGTTTTGCTAGTGCTTAGAATTTTTTTAACCGGTATAAATTGCTTACAGTAGCCGTATGTTGATTTTTCTTGAGAAAAAAAAAGAATATCAAGAGATGGAAATATTCCAAAATCCAGATGTTCAATAAATCATGAGATTCCCCCCCCCTTTGTTATCACACTGCGTCCACCGCAATGCTGCGTGAGGCAATGTCGTTACTTGAGAAACTCCACTTGAACAGTACATAATAACTCTTTAAGTACCCCTCCCATACCGCTTAGTTATGGGTCACTTGATTAAAAACGGCCGGCTTTGGTTTTTGGTAGAATATAAAGTCTTTTTACCCGCAAGAACGTGCACTGTATTGCCGATTTCAAAAACGGGAAAATGTCAAGGACGAATGCTTCGCAATAAAATGGTTCTTTGTTCTTGTTGTTGAAATTAGGAATTCGAAAAAGGTAAGTTTATTAAAACGGACTTGACATTATCTTGTGAAAAATAAAACGTCGGGGAAGTGTTTAAGAATATATATGTTACGAAACACATAAGGGAAGATTGTAACTGAATTTGAATTACAAGTAACTTAATATGTTCAAAGAGCCGAATATGTTTCAAGAGGTTCAATAGCCGATATCTTAATACACTAAAAATGACAATAAAGGATAAAAAAAATAACGTACCAGTATCTGAAATATTATATTTCAGGTACTGACTACAAGCTATTCAATTTCAGATTCTCAGGAGCTTGCCTTCTTTTAGTAGGTACGGACTTCATAACCCTGATGCACCCTAGTGATCTTTCTCTTTCCTATAGGGTTAAATGTGTTTGGAAAACACGGGTGATGTGCCCCCAGGATACACTAGCGATCCATCTCTAATTTCAACCCTCCTTTGTGTTAACCAATTTTATTTTCAATTTCTTCACATGACTAGATCACAGTTTTTTTTTATTTGGCGCAGCATGGACCCATCTGGTTCTTGCACCATTAAAAAATACAATCCTTCACTCTACACTGAATCAAAAAAGTAAATATGTACAGCGATAGTTGATGTTTTTCAAAGAATTAGAGATATATAATGTTATGTTCAAAATTTAAACGTATTTCATAAACAGCTAACTTAAATTTCATTTTAACACAAAAAATAACACAAAAATACAACCACGTAATTTGCAAAAATAGTTTAACTTAAAATTAACATGTAATTCCTGTCACAAAAATAAGTATGCAGGCAAAATAGGGAAAGAGAAAAAAGATAATTTTTACACGCTTCTTTTTTAAAAAAAACTAAAAATTAGTAATTAATAGGATAGCCTTTGACTATTAACACTGCTTTTAATCTTGTTGACATTCAAGTTCCCTAAATTTTAGGTCACAGAAGATGGTATTTTATGCTGCTCCTCCAAAAGTACTCTTCTGAGATCATTCTTATTTTTTATCTCTTGTTTTCTAATTTATCTATCAAGGTAGCCCCATCAGTATTCAATGGGATTTATATCGGGTGACTGAGGAGGGTTTTTGTACTGTTTTTGAGAATTATAGAGCATTCATTCTTGTACAGTTAGAGTTGTATGTTTTGGATCATTATCTTGCTGAAAGATAAACGATTTCTGAAGTCCTCCTAATTTTGCAGCGCTTTAACGTAGATTGTCTTTTAAAATGTACCAATAACTGAATTGATTATTATTAAGTTACCTACACCAGCCGCTGACATGCAATCCCAAACCGTAATTGAACCACCATCATAGTTCCTCTCCTGTTCTTTGGTTCGAGCTCTGCATTAGGTTTTCTCCCATCATTTTTGGTGTCTGATCCACAGATGTTGAATTTACTCTCATCTGAAAAAATTACAAGACTCCAGGAAATCTGGTCCTGTTTTATATTCTCTTTTGCAAAGATAAGCCTCTATTTGCGATTAACTTTGCTTACGAACGGTTTTCTTCACATGTTCCGACCATGGTATCCTGCCTTTCGTAGTACACGGCAAATTATCTCAGGATTGCAAGATTTACTTAAATGGTTTTCTATATCATAATTTTAATTTTTGGAGCACTAATATTTGGATTTTCCCAATTTTTTTTAATAATATCCCAACTTTCTCTATCAGTGAATATGAGTGGTTGACCAGTTCTAACCTTGTTTCTAGTACTTCCCTCAGAACAAAATTTTTCAATAACTTTTTGCATTGTAGCAGGACTTTTCCCGATGATCTTAGAGATTTCCAGTAGAGACTTGCTCTCTTTGTGCAGTTTTATAATTACATCTTGTGACGTTGGGCTATTAACGACTTTTTCTTCATTAACCTTATGGGTTTTAATTGAGATTGATTGCATGAAATAACAATTTCTTCCCAATCAAAATGAAACCTGATTATGTTAATTAGATGCAATGGAAATAAAGTGAAGTGATTCAGATATAATGATATATAAGTAAAGTGAAATTTAGAGGAAATAGAGTGCGAGGTTAACTTTGAGTATAGTTCTAACAAGAGGCCGATAATATCAAGAATTACAATTACCGATTACTGCTGTCACAGAGGACTTGTCGGAGAAAGCAATTTCAGCTGGAAGGGCTTGGTAAGAATATTTAATTACAGAGATATTTAAATTAGTTGGCTAGCCGTACAGTCCGAAGAAAGACATAATAAATTATATTATAGTAATTGATAAATAAATAGTTAAGTTGAATGAGACTTAAGTGTTTTTGGAGCATTTATTGACTTTTAGAGTTAGTCACATTTAATTGAACTATGGCTCAAGAGTCAGATAGAAGTAATCATTCGTTACAATCTTTCAGTTTTGTGATAAGTCCTTTCCTCGAGGAGCTATTAGTAAATTATATAATTATTTAACGTCTAACATAGAAAATTGCAGAAAGATCTTCAAAACTATCCGTAAAACATACAATGTAATCATAAAGAAGTGTATCTAGACTTTTAAATAACTTACAATCTTTCAGATTGCATACATACTTTTGTGATGTAAGTTTTTACTTGTAGATGAGAAAATGATCTTTAAAACTGTAAAGTAAATTAAGGCAAGGTTCATTTTCTTGAAGTGTAATTCGCTATCAATAAGATACATTCTGAAAATATATAAAATTTGGACTTTTTTGACTGGAGACATGAGGTGCATACTTACTTTTGTGACTAAGTGTATTTTTAGCAGATGTGTAGATGGGTCCATCTGTATTATGATAATTCGTTATAATAACATTATTTAATAAACTATTCGAAAAGCTCTCAGAGACAGTTTATTTTTCTTAGAGAAGGGATACGCAAACCTGAGAACAGCATTGTCAGCCTTTTTGTCTCTTCAATGCAAGTGGGCTTTATTAAGCTAAGTATTTATAGTTAAATAATGAAAGAGAGATGACTCTTATTTGGTGATTTTGAGAAACCTTTCCTCGACTTTTGTTACGCCATTTGGTGCAGCTCTGAGAAAATTTGCTTACGCATGCGTTGTAGTAAAATTAATTCTAAATAATGTGCACCCATTAAGCTTCAGAAGTGCATGGCGTTTTTATCTTAAGTGGCGTACCCGAAATATTGTATCAAGCTGTACATACGTACGTATTATGTTAAATCATTTAAATTTTACTTCTGTTTAGTTTTATATGGAATAGTCCACCATAACTTTATAGCTACTAGCAATTTTTCTAATCACGAAGAAAGTGAATAACTGAATGCAAGTTCCATGATTGTATACTCTGCCGAGATTAATATAATTAACATCAATATTCAATGTCTGTTTATTGTTATTTTAAAGTTACAGTTCCGTCTTCGCTAAATTAATATTTATTACTATTATTATTTTATTTATTTAATCATTTCACTTCAAGATGCAACAAACTCTTTAACATGCAAATCATAGAGAACTCGTGAATAATGTAAATAATTTATTAATCGTTTGAGTCCCAAGCAGCGAGATTGCGCTGTTCAGTTCTTAAGTCGAGAAAACCTAGCACATTTCGAGCATTGTGGAGCACAGATGGTGCGTCATCGACTCTCGAAATCGAGCGTTCAAATTGACTGTAGCAAGTACACAACACAGCTCCTTTTTTAAATATAAATAATACATTTTACTATAGACACAATAATATAATACAAGTGCAATAATACAATACAAAATAAAAAATTTTGTATTTCATTGTTATCTTCTCAATAATTTTTATCGAACAAAACTTAAAATATTTATAAACTTACAGTTCACATGTGTAATATTCTTCGACAGTGTTTTTTCAATACCTGATGAGATTCAAACGTATAAAATAAACGAAGCGTTATCGCGCCGATCGGGAATTACCGACATAAATTAGAAAAAGCGCTATCACGCTGCTTGGGTCTTTTCGCATAAATTAGAAGTGCATATCGTGCTGCTTGGGCCTTTTCGTACTCGTGTAGATAGAACGCGGTTGCACTGTTCGGGATTCTTCAACAGAGTTTTTTTCAAAACCCTCTGGGACGCAAACGGTTAAAATTGCAAGGTTATCAAACTTAAAATTTTACATAAATCAATCTTAAGTAATACAATGTTAACCTCTTTGGGTGAACATATATTTGAGGACATATTCATTTATATTTACAAATCGAAATATAAAAATTATTTTACCAGATGAACATTTAGAAACCTTCCGCTTGCCAACTCCAAAGTTGAATAAAACAATGTTCGATCATTTCAATGATGCACATCAAATGAAGTCTTTTCTTTTTAGTGATAAATAAAATACGTATAATTAAAATAAGCAACACATATATAAGCATTTATCTTTTTATTCTGTTCTTCAATAAGTTACAGGAAATTTATTTGAGCTTTGTTCATAACAAATCTCCCTGGCTCAGAAGGTTGCTGATAGTTAAAGATCGTTATGTGATGCGTGGACGTTTTTCTCCCCCCCCCCCGATTTGAAAACAACAGAAAGGGACGCATCCCTGGAAAAAGAGACATGAATAGTCAGTCTTTTAGATCGCTATGGTACAATTGTCAAGAGGTTATGGTACGACACATTCATGGGGTAAATTAAATACATCAGCAGCAGAGAGAATCTTTTGATCCACCGAAAAGGACAGAAAATATGATCAGCCATTGATCGCCAGCCACGGAAGCATTCGTCTGCAATGAAATAGTTCACTACTGAAGGTCTGAAACCAAATTTCTCTTCACGGTTAGCTTTCAAAACGAGAATTGGAAGCCAAACGATAGGCGTTTCCCCCCCCCCCAAATACTGTTGGAAATTCTCTGAAAAACCATCCAATTCCACTGTCTTCCAAACATTGGTTTCAGGAGCTTTAATAAAACTTTAGCAACGAGTGTTTTAATAATAAGCTAACAAAGTGCTGCGGCACATACTCTGCTTGTCACAGCAGTAAATGTTGTATTTATCAGCTATCCGACTGACAATTTTCATCTTATCCAAACACAGAAAAAGAACCTTAAGATTTTCAATACTATTACAAGACCCTTACAATTCTACATAATTAAAGTAATACTAAGCAAATATAATCAATCCGGTTTTAAAATGGCTCATGGACTTCAACTTAGAAGCTTCATATCAATATTTTCTTCAAATTTATACACATCTATAATGAATCGTTAGTTTATGGTCTTCAGGCACATGTTTGGGCACTAGCTGCAATCACAATCCACATAAACTCCTCTACAATCTTTGTGAGGAAATGAAGCGATTAATATCGTTCGAGATCTGTATGTGTTAACTGTATCTCTGTTAGCTTTCAAGTCAGATGCGGACCAACAATTTTGCAGAGTTCCTTATGAATAGTTTATTCCAAGATCCTTTTGACCTTCATATTGTATCATCTAGTGCGCTTTACTACTTTAATAAGTGGAACCCTTTAGATGAATTATAAACCTATCAAGTCTCATCCCCAACTGAATTTCTCAAGACAAGTCCTCCCTTTGTAAGAAAGCTTCACCATTTGTTTTTTTCCTTTTTTAAGTGAGAAAAATTCGTTACTTTTGTATTCAAAACGAGACTGTTTTCCAGCCGAACTATGTTTATGGATAAAGTGAATATTTTTCTCATTAGTCATGATCGGTCGAAATAGTCATTTTGATGGCACTTGTTATTTTGATCGCTTTTGACTCATACTTTCTTGTATTTTCACTTCATTAATTATATTTTTTTGAACTTAAATGTTGCTCGTAATAGGGACTGAAGACTCCGGCATTAAAGGACATTCAAAACAGAGTTCACGTAATTTCAATCTCAAAATACGTATCAACTAATGAATCATTTAAGCGAGTTTGCCGTCTTAAGTTTCCATTGAATTTATTTACAAACGCACAAAGCCGTTACAAACTTTACTTGTTTAAGAATTGATTACGACACAAATTTCGTTAAGGGCATTCGTGAAACATTCTGTGTGACTTTTAACTGTTTTACTATCGAAAACAGATCACAAAAGGCATTCTGAGTACTCTTGTGCTGAAAAAGTCAAATAATGTATTATTTCTAAATTATTTACTCGTGATCGGAAACAATCAAATTCCTTCGATTGCGCTATTGCGTGAACCAAAACGAGTATCACGCAAACTAACAATGGTTTTTTTAAGTGGTAAAAAACAACAGCAATTTCCCCTTTTCGTAAGAATTAGTTATTCGCCAACTGGATGATTTAAGTATTTTCTGCTGTAGTGTATTTAGCATAAAAATCTATAATTGGTTGTTGATACAAAGAACTTTTTTGAATTCGAAAACAAATCTGTTTTATTTGCTACAATATATTACTGTGAATAAAAAATTTCAGAAATAGGGCTTAGTAATTTGAAACTGAAAGTAAAACCAATGTAAAAAAAGCACACTGAATAACATATACTTTTTACAAACATCATTTAACAAACTTTTTATAGAAAAAATATATAAAGTTGTGTCCATATTTATCTCTAATGGAAAATATTTCGAAAGTGATCTCAAATGAAGCAAACAAGGATACTTGAGAAAATAAATACACGACTTTTTAAACTGCAATAAGACCTCGTCTAGTCGGATTAATGGGACCAGGATCGGTCCAGGATATCGAAAATCTGGATCAAAACCAACCAGAGAGTGGGTAGGAAATGAAATTAAATAAAACATATTGATATCCTTAAAGTGAGCAAATCGAGTATGAATTATATTTACAGAAGATGACGTCTTCAGTCTTGTGTGTAGATCTGCGCCCTCAACACGTACGTGCGGTGCAGGACGGACTTTATCCTTTCGACAAACTCCAAACGGAAGAAAAAATATTTCCATTCGAAAATTAAATGTAACTTTTCATTATATCTGTGGTGAAATTCTGATACTGGCTAAAAAAGCAGTCCGTCTCGCTGCCTGTCTGTCTAAGAAAATTCTTGTCTTGTTCAAACGTGAGTGCACATGAAAACACGTGACGCCGATACGCATAGGAGAGTAGACGCGGTTGATTAATTGCTTATTACTTATTTTATATCTACTTTTCACTGTTATAATCGTAATAATTTGTGCAATATCTGTCTTTTTGTGATATGTTTTTGGTGAATGCCTGTTTGTTATTATTGTTATTCTACGTAAAAAGTACGATAAGTGCATTTACATATTATGTTGAGCTTTGGTTAACTTTTCAGTTTAAAACAAAATAACGATTTGAACATAATTACTCTAAAAACGTTTTTTTTTTTTTTTTTTTTTTTCTTCTTTTTACATTAACTGCTTATTAAAATAAAAATTATCATAGCATGTTTACATAGCATGCCTTTTTTTATGTAATAAATATTTTTAAATCACTTTTGGCCGGCAAGTATCTGAATTTTAGATTTTAAAGTGGAACATCCTGAGCGCTACTATATTTCAAATTAAAGCTAACGAGTACCCCTTGCATGTTTTGACAGACATAAGTATTTGATTAATTATTATTGCTTAATTTAGAGGGACATGGACTTTGTAAAGCTAAAAATAGTTCCAAAAAATAGTTCGTTTTCCAAAAGAGATTGGTATATTACAGATTACCACTGAACTCAAAATAACTTTGACATTTGAAATGAAGTAAAATTATAAAATGTGTTCTGAAATTAAAAATTTGCTATTTTCCGATTTTTGGTTGTATCGAAAATCAGAGAAAAATGTTTCGTCAATTTATCATATCTTGAATATATCCTTTAAATTTGGTTTATTTATTTTAATAAACAAGTTTCACAACCTCTTTGAACTATTCGGTATAAGTCAAATAGTTCATATTTTTTCGAAGTAACGATCTAAGATACTAAGTATTTCAGTAGTAAGGTAAAATATTGCAAACAGTAACTTTACAGCCAAATCCATTATTACCAGCCCAAGTTCTCTTAATAGAAAACGATCCTGGGTGTTATCAAAACCTAGTATCCAGTTTAAGTTACCCAAAAGACAAAAAAAAAAGTACATTTTCCGAGATATACTTTTGTCGGATCTTGCCAAATAATTAAAGAACTAAAAGGAATCGGCAACTACATTCTGTTGAAAAAAACATGTTTATTGTTTTTGTTGCAAAATGTTTAGTAATTTTATCTTGAAGAAAGTAAAATGCAAATCTTTAGCAATTTCTTGATTTAATGACTGGAATCACTTAAGTGAACTGTTAAAACTACACAAAAAGAAATGAAATGTATTTCCGGAATCTACATCTTTGGTCTGATAACGAAAGAATAAAATTATTGACTAGGAATTTTTCAAAATGTTTTAAAAAGAGAAATTAAACATTGGCGCGATATTATTAAAATAATTATTTTTGTCCTTGTTTTGAGCTGATTGGAACTTAACCTTTTATGGTTCGAGTAATAAATTATTCGAAAGAAATAATGTTAATTTTTAAAGGGTATAGAAAGGATTGGAAGATTAGATCCTATTATGTATGTATACATTAATGGAGCTTCAACTAAGAAAAAATACTTACACATTGAAAAAAGTTAAAAGCAAAATGTAATTTTTATTTTTCTATTTTTCATGTAATTTTTATGTCAATAAAACTTCATTTAAAGCATTATCCGTAAGCCATTTCCCCCTAATATTGCCACTGCATAAAAGGCTTGCATTAGACATTTACAGATTAGGTTTGGCTGTTTCTATTAATTCTGTTATTGCCATTTTCCTGAAAAACACAATGCAGCACCATTTGCCAATGGTTATTGGGAGTGTAACTAAGGGTTTGTTAACATATTGCACGGATCTCCCCCCGCCCAATTATTCTTTCATGAATCATAACTGTCTGAATTTGGCTTGGTTTTTATTATTGTCGCACCAGAAACAATACGAGAGCATCTCCCTTTACCAGCATCCACACCATGCCAACGGGAGGACTTTAAGCTTTGACAGATTTAATGCATATCAGCCCCAACTACACGTCGAGTCTTTGATGACATCATGCCTTGAACCTATGACTCGACGAAAACAGTCGGCCGCGAGTCCGCGACCATGAACACAG
>BMAW01008854.1:1445592-1473320 GCA_019974015.1 Nephila pilipes | reverse complement strand
AGGACTGGCGGGCTGTACCTGTCGGAAGATTTCAGAAAAGCAAATAATTTTTCAAAACACTGACAATACAGTAACTTTTTTTTTTTTTTAAGTAGAAAGTTCTCGAATAATTTATTGCACTTTTTGCAATGACAGAGAATAATAAAAAATGATTGTTTTTGTTGAATTTATTCAACAAGAAATTCAAAATGTAACTCTTTTAAAGCTTTTTTTTTTTTTTTTTTTTTTTTTTTTTTTTTTTTTTTTTTTTTTTGCTTTATATAATGCATACAAATGTCACTTTTATTCCAAATCCTGTAATTTAGTGTTAAACATCAATACAGTGACTAACTCAAATTAGAAAGTGGTGTTTTTTTTTTTACATTTTATGAAAAATATGGCAATTTAAATTTTTACCAAGAAGAATATTTACATGGGAAGTTGTCGTATTAGTTTCATTGGACTAAAAAAAGACATTTCCAAGCATAATACAAACACCCCAGGTAGCGAAGAATCCATTTGTGATGCAGAAGTTTAATTGTATTCAGATAAAGGATACTCAAAATGTACAAATCGTCTCCTGATTCAAAAAAATTTAACACTAGTTGACTGAAATCACAAAACAAATAAAATTTGAAGCTAGTAGTTACTGAGTTTATTTCGTCAAAAAATCATCAATTGAACTCTCTCGAAACTTTGAAAAATTGTGGCATGTGCTGTAAAGGTTTATTTCAGGTAACATACGAGTATATTATTTGTTGTGTATGACTAAGTTTTCTAAAAGTGACAATTATTATTCTTAAAAATCTCCTCTGTCTCACAAAGTTAAAAAGGAATAATAATACTTTACTTAGAAGATTGGTCTTTTCCTGGTAGTATTCTTCTGAGCATAGACATTTTTTTAAAAAAGGATTATTTGTGTATACAAGAGTGATGTACCCACGGGATTTTTCTTGTTTTTGATCTCCCTCTTTTGTCGTTCTCCCTATACTTCCCTTTTAGAATTTACACATTTCTTATCTAAATCAAATACGTGTTGTTGTTGTTTTTCATAAATAAACGAGTGTTTCAAACATCGTGGTAAATAATGGCCCATGCATAAATAAACCAACCCTCCAACTGAAGCAAAAATGGTACCCTGAAGAGCTGGATTTAGCCTTTGAATTACTCCATGAAAAAGTAAAAAATTGAGCTCTTACGGAACTATAATGTAAGCATTCTAAAAAAAGGAATATAGTCTTTCTTACATTTTTTTAGCAGACGTCCTAAAAACCACAGTGTAAATCAGAAATAGACACAAATATTTTATTATAACTTTTCCCTTAAACTATTTCTTTTTTTTTTTAAAAAAAAAAAAAAAAAAAAATGAACAGGAGTATAACTAAGATGATATTCTTATAAACTTTTAATTCGAGGATTTCTCTTATTTATTTAGAAACATTTAAACAGTTACTGAGTTCAACTCAAATCTAATATGGCGATGCCTAACAATCTTGTTTGAGATGTTGTTCCTAAATAGTTCTTTATTATTTTTAATTTGAAACAACTACATTGTCCTAATGCAATGCTTTAAGAAAAACTAAGAAATGCTCAAATTTGGAGCAAAATTCATTTCTGTTATTAATTTCAAAACTCCCACAGATGATAAATCCCTTTCCAATAGAAACCATACCACTGATATTTCATCCCAATGTTCCATGCAGTTTATATTCAATGATTCTCTATTTGTTAAAATGATTTCCAAATCTTTGCTAGTGGCTAAAATTTCAGAAAAACTATCATCTTTTAGTTCACATACATGATGTAAAAAAGAGAAGTGACTGTTGTGATGTGACAACTGAAAAATTACTTGTTCTAAAGAATTAATTGCAGGCAGTTTGTTTTGGTTCAATTTTGTTTTATTAACATCGCACTAGAAGCAACACGAGAGCTACTGGCGATGGATCTCATAAATTTGAACCTCGGTCAAGTGACGAAGACGGCACCTGAGCTGGCACCCCCTCCTAACTTCCCCACTACACCAATGGGACGATTTTGGCCCCCGACGGATTGAACGTGCATTGTACCCTGCTACAAGACGAGTCTTTAATGGTTCAATGCTCGAAACCGCGACTCCACGGCCATGACCACTAGGCTACCATGGTCACTGATTGCAGGTAGTAAAAGAATTCAAATTTGTGTTTATTTCCTGTGTATCGATTATGGGCTCATATTGATTTTCATAATTAAATTGTCTCTTTCTACGGTGAACTCAATTTGTAAGTATAATTGGTGCTTCTACCTAAATAATAATAAAAAACAATGTCCCTCGAATTCACCAAACATTTTTTAGTGATAAATTTCCTGTTATGGTTGATTACGCAAGGAAAAAAGTAACTAAAAAGGTTGCTATTTTATTATCAAATGAATGCTATTTTATTATCAATTCATTACGAAAGCTCTGTAAAAATGTTTAAAAATTCCGCACCTTAAACAAAATTATCACGTCTGCTTTTAAAAAAAAAAAAAAAAAAAAAAGGTCTTAACCCCCCCCCCAAAAAAAAAAGGCAAATTCAAGAGGCAGGTATTTCTGTTACTGTGTTTAAGAGTAATTCATTTTTTAAATTAATTTTATGATACATAAAAAATAAAATCATTTCATTACCACGCAGACTGGTAAAATTATGGGATAATTTCACAGAAAAAGAAAATTTATCAATTATAATATTCCAAACTTGTTTAAAAAAGGGGGTAATAAATCTTTTATTGTATGTGCTCGTCGGTGAAGGGGTTTTCTTTAAAGAAGATAAAATATGGGAAGATAGGGATAAGAAATGTGATTTAAATGATCCATTTTTCTATATTCTGACTTAGTGCTTACCTACTTTACTTTAACCATTATTAAATCCAGTTTTTATTGCCAGATGTACTTATCTGGAATAATATCTTGAAAGTTTTATGGTCATTAGTACATAAAATTAGATTGTCTTATTGTTGCCTTATCATTATTTTTGGAATTTTTAAAAGGGAATTTTCTAATTAATTCAGAAACTCCGTTGTGATAATTTTCTCATTTTATTTTTTCAATTATGTGCCCCTTGTATTTTATACTCCGTGTCGGGGCATGCACTAAAGTCCGGCCTGAATCCAGAAATCAAAGACAGGGAGAAAATAAATGCCTTAATTTTGGGGTTGCTGCATTGAACATTTCTTTCTATGCAGTCATCGGGAATTTTGCAACAATTATAAAATGCTGAGCCTATTTATCATTTCAAGGGCCATAGCCAAAATAATGCTCTCTCTCTCTCTTTCTCTCTCTCTCTCTCTCACACACACATACATCTCGTGAAATTGTAAGAACAACAACCGAGAAAGAATGAAAGATCGGACTTTTATCAGATCGACAAATATTATTTTCGAAAAAGAAAAATAAATTCCTTCCGTACCCATTTGGACGGAAACTCCATCCTTCGTGCGCTATTGGACACAAATTATTGACTCACAATTTTGTTGGGATCCCGCATCCATGATCCTGTGGTGAAAAGCTGCCAATTCGAAACATGGCCTTCCCATTCCACAAAAAAAATAAAAATGCCAAATAATTCAATCCTAATGTATCATTCCCGTTCCTCCTCAATAGAGTCGTGTAACCGTCCATTACGTCATCAACCGTAGCAAGGTCCAGTGGCATTGATTATTTACATTTTTGAACGCGTTCGATTGTCCTTCACGGTCAGGTGTGTGCCAAATACCCAGATATTCGTGCGGTCTTGTCTCGCAATCGATTCTCAACATTCGCTGATTCCGAACACGAAACTCGGAATGGACTGAAGTCAACAACAATTTGGAGGCAATGTGAGCTCAGCGAAGCTCTTGTTTTTGATTATGTATCCTCTTTTACCTGATTGAAATGTTCATCTGACTAATTCCTTATCCACGGTTACAGAAACTCACATTAAATGGGTCATTATTTTCTGGACAATTAAATATTGTTGTTTGTTTACGGGAATTTCGCTGAATTTCTAATAATCAGTTTGTTGAATCGTGAAAATGAAACTAGGACATGGTTTTAATTGTTATATAATGTTGAAGTATCTTTTGGTTGATTCAGTAGGCAAAAAGGGCGTATTTGGTCAAACTATCCCCAAACATTGGTTAACATTCTAACAACCAAGTGTCTCATGTAAATGTAACAAATGTGATTTAGAAACGAGGGGAAAGAAACCGGTAAGTATTGGTTGACGAGAATGAGTGACGATAAGGATTTATGGAACATAACCCAAATCTGACTAAGCTGCACCAAACAATCGGTTAAGCTATTATCTAGACAAGGAGGGAGAAGCAAAAATCAGTTGACAAGAAAGAAAATCAAAAATAGAGAAAAATCTCTAGGGTATCCAGGGCCGCCTCATCCGTGTTTACCAAAAGAAAAGAGCCCTATGACATTATTTTTGAAAGGAAGATGGGGTGCTCGAAAGTACAAAAAAAATTCATTGCAATATTCCAAGGGTGCGACAAAGACAGTAGACTCTAAAGGAGAGGAAACCAAAACCCTTGAGAAGAGTAAGAAGTTTTTAAAAAGTACACATTTACACATTATATGTTATTTTTAGATCATTTTAAAACATTTTAGTCCATACTTTGAAGTGTTTCAAGCCTTATTATAAATCAGTTTCAACACTTTTTAAGACGTGATTATTATCAAGGGTTTGTGGTAATTAGATTTTCAGAATCAAAAATAAATGTAAAAATACAAAAAAAAATGCGATTCTTGAAATTAAGTCAAAAATTACTTAACTCCACGCAGAGTTAAAAATACACGAGAAAATTATTACATGTTACAACAAATTGTTTTGACAGTTATATGAGGTATGTGTATTGAAAATTTGGCATTCCGAAGAAATGAAACGAATGAGAGCACGATCAAAACTAAAATTAAAATGATCTAAGTGAGATTAGCTAAGTTATTTCTAAAGCATATTGGGAACTATGCTATTAAACTTTGATTTTAAACTCATAATTTTTTTCTTCGTGTTTCTAGAGTCAGACATTCTCATTTGATCACCAAGATTAAATTTTAAAAAATTGCTGAAAGAAAAATTTCGTCAAAGGTTAAGAACGAAATTTGCCGATTAAAGGTGGAGGAATAAAAGACACTAAGTAAAACTGATTTTGAAAAAAGTTTGATGTCGATTTCTGTGGTGAATTGAGAATTACCAAAATAACTGTATAATGCAAAAAAAAATCTGATAAATCAATTTTCATTTTAATATTACAGATAATACTGAAACATTAGAAGAAAAATTAGCTTCTACGATGGGAAATCTATAACACTAACCACTATATCTAAAAAACAATCTTATATATAGCTAATTACCAATTTACTATAATACCAAGAAATCTCTACGTCTTGAATGAAATCAGTTGTTTGATTTATATATATATAATCTATCTTACTTTCCTCATAACTCTAGCAACTCTTTATACAGTAAATAACATATCTTATTATATTTTATTTTAGAGTTGTATTTTTAAGCATAAATTCTTCAAGAGTTGACAACAGACAAAAAAAAATTATCTTCGTAAGCAAGTTCTCGTATGTTGCTTCTCATTGCGACTTTAATAAACTATCACGATCTTCGTAAATCTAATTTTCATCAAAACAGTTTCCAATTCAATATCTTCCCGGATGAATATCTCACATCAGGTGAACTTTGAAATGAATTCAACAAAATGCATGTTCTTATAGACCGATATAGAAAAGGGAAGAACATTTCGCTGCTACGAAATTTTCTGTATTAAGATTGATATATAATAATAGGTACTACTTTTAAAATAAAATTCCTCTACAAATATTGGATGGATTGTAAAAAATTATTTATATAAATAACTTAATACTTAACCTATCGGTTGGTGTATAATCTTAATTAAGCTATAAACCTTAATAATTCCAAAAAAAAGGATTGAAATAGATTTCAAAAAGCTTATGGAATAGTTTTGAAGGTCCCCTCCCCATCTTGACTTATGGTAAGTGCAGTACTTGTTTTTTGTACAAATATTTAGCAACAATATGATAAAAATGAGAATATTTTCTAATCCTACAAGGACAATACTCTGACTTATCCCAATCCAGCATCATATTTATTTATGTAGATGACATGAATAACCTAGCCTTGTTTTTCGCGAATGAGAAGTAGCAATGTCTTCAAGTACTGGTGTCATCAATGGATTATCGAAAAGTTCAATGTGTGTTCGACCTGATTTGAAGAATATCTACTCTTTCAGGAGATATATGTGATATCTGATGACTGAAAATAAAAGACCTCAAAACATTTCTATTGCTGAAAATTTATTTTAGAAAATTTACGCCAAAATTTAATACTAACACATTACTTTCCATTTGCGTCTGTAATAAAAATAGCAAAGCAACACGAAGAATTCGAATCGGAACTCTTGTATATTAGTTTGATCTGTGCACTCGATTATGGAATTTTATATATAGAAACTCATAGAACTATACTACCAATATTTTATATTCTGATTACATGTCATACATGTACATGTCACACATTATTACATGTCATACGTTACATGTTTGTATAAATTAAAAATTGTCACTTGAATATATTATTAAGGAATTAGAAGTATTGCTTGTGATTATAAAAGGCATTTAACCAGCCAACTTTGAATCAGTGTTCCTCTTGAATACATTCAAAGAACTAATTAAAATGCAAATACAAAAGTCCGTATATTAAAAGGCACACCTCTTTTCTCACAAAGAACTTGAAAAAAAGAATTTAAGAATTCTAAATTCAACTATTACACGGAATCTCATTTTTCTATTTAAAAGACAGATTTAAATGGCAATAAAATGTATAATTTTACCTTAAGATTATTTCGTTAATTTGACCTAAATAACTTTTATGGTTTCTTATATACGCAAGTGAAATAATATAGGGCCTCAAAGCTCTTTAAGTTATCAACAGGTTTTTATTATACTTAATCATTTTCTTTTGGATATGAGTGTTCTTCACTCCCCCCCCTCCCACCGAGGGGTGCACACCTTGTGGTGAGCTTTTCACAGCCAAACATCTGAAACATATTGCGGCCTCGTGTCAACGAACATTAACACTTGACCTTAGATACAGATGTATCCACTGACATCATTTATTAAGCGTCCTGCAGTAGCTTTCAGGAGCCCTGGAGCGTGGAAATTGGTGCGGCCTTGGCAAGGAACGTGTTGTGACGTGCTCGCCAATCGTCGCTAGCAATAACAAAATTCGATCATTCATCGCGGGAGGGCTTCTATTTCAGAGTGTCCTTTACATGCTTGGCTGATACGCTCTCGATGTGGACGGACTTGCGCATTCTCAGTCACTTTTCGTTAGAAAAGAATGACTAAATACTGGGCACTGAAAAAAATTTCAAAGCGTTATTTATTTTCGATAGAGCAGGAATTTTTTTAAAAATATTTCCTGCAATTATTTCCGGAATACTTAGTAATAGATGGAAAAAAAATATTTTGCATGCATTATTTCGATTCAGTACTGCATTTTTTAACTCCAATAATAATAATAGAGAAACAAAACGCCTGTTTATCAGAATTGCCTCCTTTATTTTTTCATCAATGAGAAAAATAATGAAAGGTAGTTTTCATGGTAGCTTTATTGGACAAAACTCAATTAAATAATGGAAATATTCATAAAAAATAGTTAACAAATATAAAAATAATGTTAAATTTGTATTCGTGTATATATAATGGTTCCAATAAATTACACATAATTGAAAATTAAGTGAATAATGAAGGAAATATTGTTCGTAATGGTGGGAAATGTGATATGCGAGTATAAAACAGTCATAAAATAAGAAAACAATGTAAAGAACGATAATAATGATTTTTATTTTCCAACGTAACAGTTTGAAGGAAAACTAGGTCTAGAAGGAGTTCACACTTCAGTGAAAAACAAATGAAGTAAAAAAAAGTGATGCTGTAGTATAATAAGGTTTATGTTCATCTGTGATAGGCTTGGCACGTGGCATAGTGATTTTCCAAACTTGTCATGACTTTATGGATGAGTTGTTGTATGAAAAATTTCCAGACATCACGAAGAGCTCTTTTCGGTTCTGGAACGAAGTTTGGTGAGTGTACAAGGGTTGAATTTGTCTCTCGGGCATATTTCACACTTGCTCATAGGATTCTAATCGGTTGAGTGAGCAGCCACGAGGAGCGTTGGATATATTCCTTTTCAAGGAAGTAGTCATCAGGCTTGCACAGTAAAAAGGAGTAATGTATCAGGACATTATGTAATCAGGACAGACTGCCCCACGAAACAAGCGAACATAAGGCTTAAAAAATTTCATCTATGTATCTTTTAGCAGTAACAAATCCCTCCTCAGAAATACAGAAATCTGTTCAGCTATCCAGCATAATCTCTTCCCACACCGTGACCTTCTTTAATGGAAAACGATGTCTTTCCGATGTGTTTTCCGGGTGAAAACGAGTTTCCATGTTCTGGACACATCGTTAACTGATGAAATTCAGTATTCAGACTAAAGTGAGATATGTCTCTGAACATCACAGTGACCTACTATCTCGAATTCCAGTACTGATCTTTTAAATTCCAATTTAAACGAGCACATTTATGCGTAGGTGTGAGGGTAATACAAACTGCTGGTTGTCTGGCATAGAGACCAACATGATTGAGTTTCCTGTGAACAGTTTGTCTGTAAACACGTACTCCTATGGTGGTTGTGAGAGCTGAACCCAGTTCTCTGGCACAACTGTCCTTCTGATGTCGCATAATTATTACCAGATATCGGTCTTGGCGAAAGGTTATAACACTTGGTCGATCTGATATTGGTCGTTGAATAACATTTCCCATTCTTTGAAACCCCTGTCACAGTCTTGAGATCACACGTTGATGCGCATTCAGAATTTGACCCACTTCGGTTTGTTATCGTCCAGATTCGAGTAGTCCAATGATTTTTCCTTCTGCAATCATGACTAACTGTCTTTGTGCCATCATTTGTTCTATTTAATAGTTAACAACATTCCTTTGCACATAAATCACACAAAACCTGTCTGAATTGTTTATGTCAATTAATCCAGTTTACCTATATTCAAACGTGAGCAGTTTTTTTGTGCATGAAGACATCGACTGAAATGTTTTATATGAAGAAAAGTAAATGATAATCCACAAATTATTTCGAACAGATTCAGTCTCCCCCCCCCCTCCACCTCAGCATTTTGTGAATTATGCTTAACTTTTGGACTCCAATGACAAATAACAACATCGTAATGGAGAGAAGAAAAAAAAGAAAAGAAAAGAATTGGCTCCTTAAATAATAGATCAAGCGATACAAATTTGGATTTCAAATTGGAAGGCGCATCAAATACTTTAAATGCTAATTATTGATTAACCCATCTTTAAGGTCAATTGAACTAAATATAATATATGTCGCCAATACACTGAAATAGTTCCCCACACGACATTGAAGCAGCAGTGGGAATTCAATTTCTTTTATAACCGGTAAGCTATTAGATGAATGGGATTGACTTTTGTCAAAAGTAAACATGGGAAATGATACAACGAAATGTTGCTTTTTTTATTTTCATCTATACAAGTTTCGTAGTACCAATAAGTGACGTACTTAGTAAGATAGGTAAGCTTAAAAATGGTCTGATGATAGATTTGTTTGTTATCATTCGTCAAATTTAAAAATTTTGGGTAAAAGTGTTTTTTAGCCTCACCACTTGGCTTTATTTTGAAAATGGCCTAATTGGAGATTTTTTACGGTGTAACGTATACACAAGACATTTCCAAGATATTTTAGGGCTATTATGAATACTTGATGGTTCCCACATTTGGTGATTTAGGCTAAAAAAAAACACCTACCAAACTTTTGCGCAATCCTAAGCAAAACGTTGCATAAAAACATAGCAATTGTTCCGTATCACTTATCTGCATACAGGTACTACGTATTACATAATCCTGAATCCTCCCAATGACCCGGAATTCATGTTGTTAATTTAATAATTATGTAATAATACATTAAAATAATTATATTGCCTAAAATTTAAGAAAATGAGACTAGTAGCCAGATTTGTTAAAATAAAATTTTCTCATATATTTATGGGGGAAACGGTGAATAACATAGATAAGGGAAAATACTGTATTTAAAGGCATTTGTTGATTTCTCTCGGGCAATCATTTCGAGAAGCGAATTTTTAACTCACTATTGAGTGTTGATTGCAAGGAATTGCTTATGCTTGCTGCCACAGGTTGAGAGGTATAAGTGATGGTGGGTTCTGGGAGAAATGGTTTTTAAGTATTTTTCTGATCGATAAAAAACATTTGTTTACTTTGGTAAAATTAATGATTAACTTATAGTAAATGCTTCTGTTTATACATCCTCAGAATTTCTAAAAAATCTGATTTTAAAAATAAAAACCATTTTGTGAATCCAAAAATATGTTCTGCTTAAAAATAACATGGAATGAAAATGAATTCCGAAGGGATCATGCCAATTTGTTGATATACGCTTATTTAAATGTATAATTAAGTATAATATTTTTAAATAATAATAACTTTGCTGCTCGATATTCCTCATCAATCAATCAATAAATTAAAAATAAAAATAAAGTTAAACATCCTATTTATTCAATTACGAAAAACGATTTCTGAGTATTAAGGCCTAATATGGAACTTATTCGGCTCTTCCACAGGTTTTGGGATATGGAAAGAACGATTGCAAAAAATGAAGAAAAAACAAGTAATAGATATTTCATTGCAATGTCAATTTAATTTGGTATCAAAACATACCAAGAAGGAAACCAAATTAAGGAGAAACTATTTGAAGGTCTCCAAACAAACTTAGTATCCTCCCAAATTCTTAAATTTCTGAATAATTTGATCTTATTTTGAGTCATTCCTTGAAATCTTGATTACATATGAATTAAAATAATGCATCAATCGAAGAATTAAAATAATTTTTGCGTGATTTTTATCTCAATCTAACGAGAATTTATCTTTTTATAATTTGAGTAGTATAATTTGAAATTTAACATGTCACTAGCATAAGACACAAACAAACATCACCATACAAACTTTCCTCTTTATGTGCTAGATTTTTTAAACACGACAGCTGAGACGTCGTTCAACTTCGCGCTGCACTGGTAAATGACATCGACGCTTGTTTAATGCTATTTATATAGAATGACAGATTTGCAGGAGCACATAAGCTTTTAATCTCCATATCAATTCCAGACTGTAGAATATCACTTTGGCCTTTTACCTTGCCCAGATTACGTCAAAGTACTTAGAAATTTAAGTTAAAATTTCTTGCTTTTGAAAGAATTGAAATTACAAGGGAAAAAATGTAAGAATAGATAAAAGAAGATTTTTAAAAAGTTAATTGTAGGCTTACTGTAAAAGAGAGAAAGTGGGAGAAACGGGAAATATACGCTAACTGCCAATCGGGTGACAACAGGAAAATAGACTTTGGAGACCTCAGATATCTGTAAAGCGGAAGAAAGCAGCATTTCTCCATAATAATTATGTTAATTCTACGCTGTTAATCAATACGCAACACAAATATTGTTTTCTGAAGGAGACTATACAACAGATTAATATTTGGCAACGTTATTATGAATGTATTAAAGTTCAAATTTGTATTTTTAGAAGCATCAGAATTAGGTGTGTTTCACACATCGCTAAATAAACACATTTTATAAACGAAAATTCAAAAAAAAAAAAACGTTTTTATGTATCTAATGACAATGGGAAAAAAAGTGATCCACGTGAAAAGATCAATGTAAAGCCGTGTTTGCGTAAAAACATTTATATTTTTAGCTACAAAACCTTTTGTCACTGGTATTATTGCGTGAGTTACTTTCATTAAAAGTAATCGTTCGAAACCTGTTTTAAGTAATCTAAAAAGAAAGCGCATTGATTTCAATCAAAATCAATAAATATATCTAATGTTTCTTTCACTTCTATTTTAATGAGAATGACCGCGGTAGCCTAGTAGTAATAGGCGCGAACTTGTATTGTTTCTGTCGAGTAGTGGGTTGGATCCCTGATGTCACTAAGGGCCCGCCGTGTAATGGGGATGATGCACGTTAAATACTTCGAGACTCCTTGACCTCCTGTGGCTTGGTGTGGAAGTTATGAGAGGGGAGGGAAGTGCCAATTCAGATGTCGATCTCGTCATTTGACTGAGACTCAAAATGATGAAATCTATTGTCAAAAGCCGTCGTGTTGCTTTTAAATGCGACGTCAAAAAAAACCAATCAAAAATTTTTAGTTTAAAAAGTAAGTTTGTTTAAAATTTATATAATGCATCACTTAGTGAAAATAAAGAGCTCAAAGCAAAAAAAAAATTGTTTTTCAATGTCATTCTTTAATTCATTTTATACTAAAAGACTATAAACTTGGACAAGATATCTACATAAATTTCATCTCCAATACCTGAGACGAATTCTTCAATACCTTTTTGTAGTGCAAGTTGTGTGAAATGACACAATATGTCGATTTTCAGTAATTTATTGTAATTAATTTAAATATTATAGAATGATATTTATGAAAAGATAAAATGCTTGAGGATACATTTGCTATGCAAATGTAACATACACTGCTGGCCATTAAAATTGCAACACCTTGAAGGAAAGCAAATACAAAAAAGATATTTATTATACGTAAAAAGTAGGACATAAAGACAAAATGATTAAATTCGCAAGCAGTTGGGGGGGGGGGCCCCCGGGGGGCGAAATTAGTAGAAACAAATGCCACCCCTGGAAGCTGAAACGGCTCTTACCCGGTTAGGCATTGAGTCGAACTGGGCTTAGGTGACAGAAAAGAGCAACTCATTCCATGCTGCTTCAATATACTACACCTCATCAACCGTATTACCTAGAGAGGGATTGTGGGCCAGCCTCTCAGCAACTCATGACCAGATGTTTACAATGGGTGACAGATCTGGAGACCATGCGAGCCAAGGAAACAATAGAAACAAACTGTGTAGCGAGGAAGGTCAGAACACGACGAACAACATGTAGTCTTGGAAGATGGCATTTGGAAGGCCTTGAATTTAGGACACAACCACTGGACGCAAGATGTCAGAAATGTACTGATCTGCGTTTAAATCGCCATCGATCCGAACTACAGATGTGCGTGTCGTGTACCCTAAGGCTCCCCAAACCATTACACAAGGTGCAGGCCCCCTATGTCGATATCGAATGCAAGCAGACGACGACTGATCTCCTCGCAGCCTTCAGGCACGTATACGGTCATATGAATATTGCCCGCAGAAATGGCACTTGTCTGAAAAGACGATACTGTGTCACTCCTAGATCCAGCTTTGTCGTTCGGCGCACTAGAGTCGCCGTCTGTCTCTATGCTGCATTGTCAAGGGAAGCCGAAGTAATGGGCACCGTGCTGACAGTCCGCGCTGCTGTAAACGGTACCGCACTGCACGTGTGGATCCCGGGCGTACTGCAAACGTGTCTATTCCCTGACAAATGGTCCATGGTGAAGATGTACGATTTTTCAAGTCCGACCTCACAATAAGTCTGTCCTCTTGGGCGTTAGACATGGGAAGGCGTAGAGATCCTGCATACCATTCAGTATGACCCTCAACAACCTATTGATTCCCTGTTCGCCTGACAGCGGTTGGAATTCGACCAGTGAGACGGGCAATATCATGGAAAGATAATCAACACTCTCGATAAGCAACGATCATGCCTCTATCGAACTCCAACACTTGCTGATAAACATTTTTTCTTATTCGAGATACAACACGATATTCTGAGCAAGCTCCTTATTATAAAGTGCTTTCCGAATGAGAAATACCCTACACAACTTATCTTTTATGCAGTGCTTTAGATGTCGTTTCTCCTTCTTGCATCGTCTAAATGTACTGAAATGCTGATTATTTCATATCCTATCCTTTTCTTCTTTTCATGTGATTTTGACATTCGTCAGATTATTCCTTCTTGGTGTTGCAATATTAATGGCCAGCAGCCACTAACGAACTTGCTTTTTAGGCGTGGTCGCCTCAACCTATATTGAATTTTTCTTTCTCTAGAGTCTAAATAATAAACGGATTCTTTTAATTTATTGTATCTAAATTTCTTGGAGAAAGAATTATAAAGTTGAGAGTTGGTCGTCTTTATAAGACATCAATGAATTTATATTGTTCTGAAAACACTTTAAAAATGTTAATAAAAGGTGATTTTATGAATAATTACAAAAAAAAAAAAAAAAAATTGAATATAAAATATA
The DNA here is from genome assembly GCA_019974015.1 of Nephila pilipes. Taxonomy (NCBI): domain Eukaryota; kingdom Metazoa; phylum Arthropoda; class Arachnida; order Araneae; family Nephilidae; genus Nephila; species Nephila pilipes. The sequence continues at coordinate 1,459,080 of BMAW01008854.1, read as the reverse complement.
TAAAAAAAAATATTTTACAAAATCTTAATTAGTAAATTATTATACGTTGTAATGAATTTTTCTTATATTAAAAACAAGTTATAAGTATATAATTTTTTGATCGATATTACGAAAAATGATTCGCCAGAGAGTATGGAAAAAAATAAGTAAAAAAGGGTATTAAATTTGATGAAATTCGATTCATCCAGAATCAAGTCAATATATGTATTTATTAAATGGGTTTACTTTAGATTGAAATAGATACTATCAAATGAATAAGTGTAGGATGTATTCGATAAGAAGATACAAAAAAAATAAATTTGCGTGCACATAAATGCTTGAGATGTATACATTAGTTTCGCAATAAGTTTTTGATTCATGTATGAGTAAAGCGAACAAAACACCGGTAGAAAGAAACGAATACTTAAATTGCCTATTCCACCTACCAAACTCAGAATAATGGCAATTTGTAACATATTCAAAGATTCCATTTTTCTCAATTTGTACAAAGTTATTCAATACCGAGTGCAAAGGACTCAAGAAATATTATCAGCTTCCGCATTCTCGATAAAGTAATGGAATATGGTTTTATAGTTCAAGAGCTTTAGTTACTTAACAAAAAAAAAACCTTTCGTTTCAATCTTCTTTCAAGGAAATAAGGCAATTTCCGTCCTCCATAAAATTTGGAACGTCTAATATTCTTTTTTTAAGTTGCGTGTATGTGTCGTTTAGTACGGATCTAGTCCTTCAAATGTATCATACAGCGATTTTCCCTGGTCTGTTACAACACTTCGTGCCTATTAACCGTGACCGCTCTGTCCCTCTTTATATTCATTTCAAACATACTCTGTTTCATTCGTACGAACTCCACCAAAATATCCTGGGTGATGGCAGCCAAAGATATTTAATGATATTATAACTTTTACAATTGTAAGCATAGAGTGCTTTGGACATAAAAGGAGACCGTACTATAGCAATGAATGCATAGCTTGTTGTAGAAATCACGGGTAAGAATTACACAAGGTGATCAATTTAAAAGAGTATCCGTTGGTTTTTCTTATTACCCTTAACTCTGATGGATGTGGCAACTATTCTAACATTGAAGTACAATTGTTTGAACCTTGCTTAAGTGAGGGAGACAATTTCCAACACTGTTGGACTGTTACAACTTTATTTGTGAGGTAAAACAGAGAAATGGAGACGAACAATGTTACTTAATCCAATGATAATTTTATTTTTAAAAAACATAATTTAATTCAATTTTTTACAATATCATTCCTTACATCAAATGTTGAAAATTCTCGCCACTATTTTGAATGCAAACATGAACACGTCGAACTAAGTCCTGTTGACACACTTCGCAACATTGTTGGTGTTATTGACGAGATTTCTTCATTTATGATTTATTTTAATTCACCGATGTTTACAGGACTTCTCTGGAAAACCCTATCTTTGAGATAGCCCCGCAAAAAAAAATCTAACGGAGTGAGGTCTGGTGACCTAGGTGACCAGAGACCTGTTGAAATTAAACGGTCATCAAAGAATTCCTAAAACACTTTCATTGTTGGGTTGAACGTGTGGGGAATCACTTCACCTTGCTGAAACTAGCAGTAACTGTCCTGTATCTCAAGAGAAGCAATAAAAGTTTGAATTATGTCCAGGTACACATCGGAATTCATTAAAATCAAAGAATTAGTTCGTGCAGACGGTTTTTATTGTAGCCATTCATAATCTTACGCAGTGAGCTTTAAAAATAAAAAAAACATAATAAAATCGTTGAAAGAAGCCGACGATTTACTCAAATCATTTACGCAGAATCGGATTAAAATTACTAATGATGTCCACTCGAATTTATGTTTAAAAAATGAATTTCTCCACTTAGAAAGTGAAAAAAACGATACTCCCACATTAATATAGACATATCAAATAAGAAATGATGTTAAAAGTCTGGCTACATATATTATAGATGTGGATAACACAAAAGACAAACGGTACTCGTTTAAATTGATCACCCTGTATAATGCTATCCAAATTTCAAATGAATTACTTTTAATGAAATACAAAAATTACACAAACATATAATCTGCAAACAAAATAAAAACTTCTGCAGTAAATATATACTCATGTGTTTTTAGGATGATTACAATAAAAACATATATATTCTATACAAATATATTCTAAAGTGACGAAGAAGAATTCTACTTCCTCGTCACTTTATTGAATTTCAAAATGACAAAGTCCATCGACAATAGCCCTAGTGTTATTTCTATGTGAAAGTGATTGTTTATTAACATCGCAGTAGAAGCAACACGAGGGCTGTTGGCGACGGATCTCATAATTCTGAACTTTGGTCCAGTGACTAGGACGACATCTATGAGCTGACTCCTCCCCCTCCAAACTTCCAAATCATACCCTAGGGGGGACTTTGAGCCTTTGTAGATTTAAGTGTTTTTTCTAAATGTGATTTTCTAATATTCAATCAAGAAAGCAAAATCTGACTTTTTAAATTGTCACAATTGCCTTAAAATTTTGTTTATTTTTAAAATGAAACCAAAGCAAACAAATTTTAGATCTATAGAATTAAAAAATAATTCTCTACTCATTTGCACGCACGAAAACACGACTAAAAAGGCACAAAGAATAGAATTAAGTTGGTATAGTATTTACTGAAAGTTTATTAATCCGGCATTTTTATAGGTATTTCAAAGATGTATTTACTTCGGGTTGAAATGTAATCGTCTCTATAGAATGTAATTAATAATTGACATAAGATTCAATAATTATCTCAGTAACACTGTTGGTTGATTTTCCAATATTTTTACTTTCTTCAATCATGCTCTTACTTCGTGGTATTCTAAATAAGTTAACTAATGCTTTTATACCAGTAAAATGCTAATTGCCAAAGAAAATATAGTGTAATCCAAGTATACAAGACAAGATACACGAAAAATATTTAAAAATTGTTGATAGTTTTTATGGGATATGAAGCAATAAAGTCTACCTCAACATTTAAAATTCATGCGAACAATATAAACAGTTAAAAAGTATAAAAAAACATTGCAATTAACTTTATTGTTGTCTGTTCTTCAATATAAGAAAATTGTAAAAGTCTAATAGATGTAATATTATATGTAAAGTATTAAATGAGAGGTGCCACGTCACTATAGAAGCTTATTTATGTTTATATTTGTTATCTCTTTATTTGATCAACAAGTTACAAAGTGCTCTTAAAAAAAAATGAAAAAAAAATCAGCACTTCTAGTATTTTTTATATTTATTTTTATTTTCATAAACTAATGTAACACATCGTTGGAAAGATAAAAAAAAAAAGATTAAGTTATTTAATTATATAAAAAAGTAAAAATCATATTTTTTGATCGAATTTTTCTTCCCTGGTCCCCTTAACTTTATTGATATTCTTCACATTTAAATACCTTTTGGATTTCCTCTTTTGAATTGTGAGACAACTTTTCATTCTAGTCTTTATAGTTTTTATAATAAAGAGATTAGTTTTTTTTTTTTTTTTTTATTTCTTGAAACCTTATTCTGAATGCAAAAATATTTTAATACATGTTTTACTCATAAATACAATTTTATTTTTCACATTACTAGGATTAAAAAAAAGAATGTATAACCACCCTTATTATATAAATTATATATTGATTGTCTATCGCAAGTAGCTAAAGCAGGCGTCCTCAAGCGACCAGGAGAGACAATGAGGAACACTTCAGTGAAAGTCAAGCACGAGAAGTGGGCACAAGTCGTGACACCCCTTCTCTTCATTTTCGGAGAACATTTAAAGTTATGTATAATTGTTGTCCGTGTGTAACTTTTCTCAATAAGATATTGTTGCACTACAGACTTCTTTGATTTAAGCTAAAGCGAACGCTCATCATAATTGGTATTGAAACAGAAACACGATCTCCCCACCGGATGCTAACAGATCCTGCAATTGCTTATTAACCCCTTGTTTAACACGGTTTGGATACAACGCGTTTTACAAATGCTTTTACACCAACGAACTTATGATTACATTAAAGAATCACTGTGTATATTTATATACTTATTATATAATCATATAGATTAACACGTAAATATTGTTTTAAGGCAACACAGTACCACTTTTCCAAAAAAAAAATTGATGGCAATAATATTAAAAGTAATAAATTCTTTGATTTAAAATTATATTATAAAATTATTCTGAAAAAATGTAATTTGGCTAGTCAGGATTTTAAAATTTTTTAAAAAATTAAATTTTTGGAATTTTTTAAAAATTTTTACTAATTACTCAATTATTAAAACTTTTTAGTTATTTTAAGTGATTTATTTTTCTTGAGTTATTGGGAATAAAAGTTACCATGGAACAGAAAATATGACTCTTTGCTCAATTTTAATCATTATATTTTGTAGCTAAATCTAAAAAAAAAAATTAAATTTTAAATTTGACATTTTTTTAAAAAAAATAACTAAAAACCTCAGATATAAATACATAATAAATTTTATAATACACGTATATGAAAGTATTTATAAGAAATTTCAGGACTACCTTCAACAGATAACAAGCCTCAGGGAATGGAAAATACATACATTTACAAAATAAGAGGCTGAGAAAAACGCATTTAAGATTTATAAAGGCTTAAAACAAGAATTAATAATATTTGTAGACCTCTAATTTTTAATATGTTATTTCCCAACATGATATACACTAAAACATTATTTTAACTAAATCTGATTCTATATATTTTGCATGCTTTTGCACAAAATCGATGATATTGGTAAAGAAAACTACAGATTATTCAGCTTAATCTTTTCTTAATATTTTCACAAATGTTGTGAACACACAATACATTTATACAATATAATAATACTATAGAAAATTAGAAATAACTGGCCTTGTACATAGCGCCTAATTTTTTCTCAGTTTTAAGAGTGTGCAATTTAGCAAGTTTTATTTTTTGTTGTGTGGTTTTATAATTCATTGGTTTTATTTCTAAGATAAGTTTTTTTGATGATGGACTGATTGTAAAAGAATTAACATCTTGAAATGTTCTTAGAGTTTTTAACGTTCTAACGTCAAAATTTCGAACATTGCAGTCTACACCACGATCAACACGAGATTCCTAGAAGCAATATTTTCTTTGGAGAATTTGATCGTAATCATTGAATGTTAAGCTTCATTGGAATATTGAATCAAACCTCTTACACACCTGATAAATAGTTCAATGTGACCACGGTAGCTTATTGGTCATAGTCGCGGACTTGTGACCGACGACTTTGTTTTCGTAGAGTCATGGATGCGAGTCCTGATGCCACTAAAGACCCTCCATATAGCGGGGTTGGTGTCCGTTAAATCTGTCTAAGTCCCAAGTCCTCCCGTTGGCGTAGTGTGGAAGTTTGGAGAAGAAAGTGCTAGCTCAGATGTCGTCCTCGTCACTTGACCAAGGCTCCAAATGATGAGGTCTGTAGCCAACAGCCATCGTGTTGCTTCTCAATGAGACATTAATAAACAATCGGAATCACAATCAATAGTTCAGTTGCTGCTGATTGTTGGTATATTGGCAAGGTCTAAAACAGATATTCTTCGTTGATTAGAGATTTTACCCAATCTTTAAGAGAACCTGGTTTCATTCTAAGAGTCAATGACAAACATCAGGAATTTACACTAGAAGAATGTTTTTCAAGTAGCGGTTTTTAATCTGTAGATCTGATATTTTTGCCATTGTTTCACATTTGCATTTGCCTCCATTGAACCAAATAGCTCAACGTATGTAGCACTGAAAACATCTTGATGACCTTTAAATCAAATATCGAATAAAATACTGTCTTCTCCAAGGGCAAATTTAATTTGTTGGAATTCATTACACTGCTTTGACATTAATTCATTGGCAGTCACAAAGCCAATCAGCAGGTAGACAACACACCCTATTCCAATGCTGTGCGTGCGTTTGAAGTATGTCCTCTTGTGAACTAGCATCCACCATAAGACACTTCTACAATAACACAATATCATTCTCGTTCCTCAAACCATATAACTTTTTGACATCCTTACGAATATCAAGAACATTTAATTTGCCTTAAAAATTATGCCCAACTATATTTTTTTTGCCTTATGGAAATTAAAAGTTTTATTGGCCCCATTATCTGCAAATTCAGATACATACAGAACTTCTCCAATGCTGAGTAGCAGAGTCCAAACTCAATATCCTCTCCCTAAATCTCATGTTTACATCAAATTGTGCATTAAAAAATTGATGTTCGCTAACATTACTTGATAGTTCATACAATTTGGTATTAATCAACTATTTTGAATAGCATGCTTCGGGTTTTTTTTTTTTTTTTTTTTTTTTAATTTTTTTATCGAATAATAAATTTTTTTTCAAATCTATTATTTTGACCAAAACAAAGTTTTAAACATGGCCTATGACAAAAATGCGAAATGAATATGTAAACAAATAACCTAAGTTTTCAGTATCCACTATAATGAAGTTTGGTACATTAAGAAAATCTTCAGTTTTATCCAAAATACTTCTATTCAAAATCCTTGTATTCTAAAGTCTCATAGTAGTACGAGCAGAAGGCTGATTTTCATAAATATTATGTTCACTAATGTTCTATCTCTTCACACCATAACATCTTAGTAATGTGAAAATGTTTCTGATGAAACATTAATAATAGGGAATATAAAATACAATGCTTCTAAGTTATATAAAGAGTAAAAATAAATATTAATCTCGAAAAAGACCTTTTTATCAATATTAATTTATTAGTAATGCGAAAGAGAATGCACAATATAAACAAGCAGAAACAATTTTATTTGTGATTTTTGAAGTTAATAACATTTTCACTAAAGAAATCGATTTATTCAAAAATATTTTTAATTAATTAATTTTAAGAAAGCAAAAATGCTTCAAAAGGGAATCGAAACTAACCACGTCCCCACAGCTGTTCAAATTTCGAGACTGACAACACAAACAACTTCCAATGTTTTAAAACCTAATTAGATATCGGTTGTAAGATTAGGAGGAAAGCTTCGGGGGGGGGGAAGAAAAAAAAAGGTTTTCGATATTTTTGTCATATTTTGAGAACTGTGTCGCCTTAATAGAAAAGGAACTAATACAATTATTCGAGGACATTGAACCAAGCGCAAATAACAGTGATAATATTGAAAATTCTGATGAAAATAACAAGCAGAAACTATTGAAAGGATTTGGTTGCAAAAAGTTTGTAGAAGGCTTAAGTTTAATAACAAAGGCAACAACCCTTTTTGAGGAAAAGAATCCCTCCATAAGACGCTCTGCAAAATGTGCAAGGTTGTTGAATATTTGTTCAGCAACTTTTAGAATTGAACTTCATTGAAAATAGCAGCATTAGAGATAAGCAAAGTCTAATGCCTGATTTCTTGACAACTAAACCAGACGCTGTTATCATGCCACAAACGATGACCAAGAGATTTCAAGTTAATGTTAAATAATTAATAGCTGGTTATGTTTCCTAAAGCTGTATGAAATGTCTGATTTAAATAAAAAAATATATTATTCAATACTTAAATTTTGTTTTGTTTTTCTTCCTTAAAAATAAAATAAAATCTTCAGAGCATAACCGTTTTTTGTATGAAACACGAGACTCCCGTGACTCAAAATTTCAGTGGAGACCGCGTTAAACGTGTGATGATTATGAACAATTACATACTCTGCAATTTTCTAGAAAAAGGTAATAATACCACAAAAATAGATATATTATGTTAAATATATTTTCTCTTCATAGTCGTATTCTTTTATTCTAAGCTCTTTTCCTGTAGTTTCGTTATTACCGCGTATTCCAACAGGTTTCAGGTTTGCATATACGGTGAGTCAAGGCGGAGATGATTAACTGTATGTGCATTCTCATGTTTTCTAATTTTCAAGAAAACATCCAAGTTCTAATTATGTTCGGTTTTTATGAGGCACGCGTTTTCCCCCACACGAATAAAACATTTTTTCAACTTCAGAAATTAGACTGAAACCTTCAAATACATCTTACAGTTGTTGTTCAGTTCAAAAATGAAAATTGAATTGGAAAAAAAGTTTAAAAAATTACTTAAGACGCGTGAAGAACTCAAACTGGAATGGAGTGTTGATGACATTATTAAAGTCATTTGTTTTGGCACGCCATATCTCTTCTGGGCAGAATATCTCCTGTGTGACAAGAAAAGAAACACGGACTAGGATTTATCTTCGTTTCTGCAAAAGATAATCAGGAAAATGTGTTTTGAATCCATCGATAGGTGAATGGGATTTTACTTCCTACTAGTCTAAATGAATACAAAAAAATTAAGAAAACTGTGGTTATAAAATATAATAGTAAATCTTCTTTCAATTAGCGAATTATACATAGTGATAAATTTGTTCAATATTTTTGAACTGACTATTGGATCATTAAATGTCTGTAAAAATTTTTCGCTTTTTTTAAATATCTTTGAAGTATGTTAAATAATGATATTATCGTTTTATAAATTAATAATCTTAATATTTTTCTTGTCATTTCAGTTTACTTAAAATAATATAATTAGCCTAATATTCATATAAATAATTATTAAATTTAGTTCTATAATAATGTAAAAACACATCTCAGTAAACACGCTTGTGAAATGCTTAGGGATTATTTTCTGAAATGATATTGTAAAACGTTTTTAAACTGTTTTAAGCAATTTAAATAAAAAATAATAAATTTATAATTAAGAAATTTTATGTATTTATTTACATATTTTTATAGAATCTTAATTACAGACAAATAATTCAAGTATAAACCTTATTTGCTCGTTAGTTGAAAAATAAATAACTACAATTATGTGCGTGTACATTGCAACGCAAGTAATGTTGTCCATATTTTTCAAAAGTTTGAAATTTGTTGGATTAAACATGAAATAGAGATCATGTTATTTTATAAGATACTATACAATATTTATAGTGAAATTATATGATTTTGTTTAAAATAGATTTTTAAAATATGAAAAAATTCCAAAGTGCATTCTCTTCTGTCGAAATATTGCGTTTTTGTATTAGTATTTCGGAGTCTGTAGATTCTTCGCTGAACACATGGTAAATATCACCACTCTAGTTACAAAATCGCAGAAATCACGATATGTATGCATTTAAAAGTCTTTGGAAATAACGAAAACAGTTCCGAGTAAAAAGAAGCAACAGAGGACACATAAAGATGACGCTAACAAATACCAACTGTTGTCCAGGCATTGACATTTCGGTTTTAGAACACGAAGCTTTAAGCTCGTACTCTTTTCAAATGAACTCAAAGTAGGTGACAGCAGAAAAAAGAGAAAAACTGTGAAAAAAATGCATTACAGGCAAACGGCAAACACAGTGATTGAGTCCAAGGTAACTATCAACAGGAATGTAATCAATGTGACAAACATGACGGGATTGGAGGTAACCATAGACACGTGGGGTGAATACCACCACCTAAAAACAAGGACTACTCCGATATGCCGGTAATTTTATTCACAGTCCAAAATACCCCGATGTATGAATTTCCAAAAACAACTACCTAAAAGAATAATGAGTCACCTAAATGGATGTTTACAAAACATAGTCCCATCATTTGACTGTCTTATATTCAAAACAACGTTGGATGCAGAACATTTTCCACACTTAAATTTAAGAACCTCAAAAGATTTTTAGCACAATATAATAATTTTAACGCAATTCTAAAAGTTATGCTAATTTAAGAAATATTCCTGGTTTAGTTTAATATTATTTATCTGATTTAAGTTCCTATTATATTCTGTTTTACTTTATGTATTTTGATTTTAATAATAAGAGATAAAACGTGTGATTCGATGCAGAGACATCGCGCTGATCTATTTAAATTTCGCTTTTGAGTTTTAGGTGGGTGATGCGTTGATTTTAACTTACAGAATTATAATTTTCAATAGATATTAACGACAAACAAAAGCAAGAGGAGACGAAACACATTTTTAGTTTTGTTCATTTTTTTTAGTCAACTCATCATTTGCATTAATTTTTGAATTCGTAACAATCCTACTAAACATTATTAATAGAATTTTTAGCGATGGAAATCTATACGACTTTAACAAACATCATTCATTTTTAATATTCTTTTCTAACATTTTACTAACAATTTAATGATTTTGATGATTTTGTGTTTTTTATTTGCCGTTTGTAAAATAATCTGTAAATAATATTTTAAAATCGCAAATAAAACTGAAAATGATTCGGCTCTCCTCGCACAGGACAAGCAGATTTCGATACCTTCATGGAGTTTACCCCAAAATTCTTAAGGGTGAAATGAAAGGGAAGAATGTAGAAGCATCCCAATAATTAAATTCTCTGCTAATTATTATTTATAATCAAAAGTCTGAGCCCCTTTTGAATGACACCCACTTAGTGTTGAATTTACTGATATTGAATATACTGCAATTAATACATTATTTCCTATATGATGTATCTGTTTTGTGTTCAACAACACACGTTTTACATTGATCACATAAGATTTTAATTTCACTGTCCTTGTCCGAAAAAATGCACCTTTATCGGAGGGGAAGTCCCTGTCGAGGGTGCTTACAAAATAAATCTTCCTCGTGCCATCAGATACTTTAAAAAAAACACTTCTTAAACATTTTCTTCGTGTAGAGCCAAGATGAAATATTAGCAAGAACTGCTCCTTAGAAAAAAATTTATTTAATCTTTTATTCTCTAACAAATTTGCACTCTAATTTTTTTTTAAAAAAAAAAAAACATTGCTTAGAAACCTACTTTAAGAAGCATTATACATATATTGTTACCAAAAAAAAAAAAAAAAAAAAATACAAGGGAGACCGAAGTATTAAACGACTCGTATAAAACAATGATTTTACGTAACCGAGTGCTTTAATAAAGTTAAGTCAGACAACACTATAAGAAATTTCTTAAAATTCAGTAAAATTAAAACACTCTATGTCATTTTACAGAAATGACGACGCTTATTGATTTTCTTTACTTGGTATCCATATTTATTCAGTTTCCAGGAACTGGGAAACGCAAAGAAAAAAAATCAAAAAAACGAATAAGTTTTCGGGATTGATTTCTGAAGATTAATGAACTAAATTAAGTAGCGGTAACAAAGTGGGGGAAAGTAAGTTAAAATGATACTAGGTAGGTACAAATGAAATCCGAAATAATTTTTGGAAACACTTGTCTGCGTTTTGCACACGTTTACTTTTACACAAAGTCTGTGCATATTAGGGATTGTTCCGAAAGTAAGTTTTGTCATTTTTTTCCCAAGGAAGATTTATTACATAAAAAATAAACCATGTCATTATAAACTATACTCCTTGGAATATTTTTCAATGCAATCGACGTTGAGACATTTGTCGCAGAAACCACTGTGGTGAAACTCGGTGTCCTGCGTTGCAAGGAGTTTTCGCACAGCCTGCTCCAGCTCAGTACTGTTTTGGATGGATCTGAACACGACCAAAACGCAATGTGAACGCCACTGTCTGATAACGTTATGCAGGCGCTGACACCATGTCCTGTACTCTAGAAAAGCTGTTTTCATTCGTTGGATGAGGAGGGACGGCCATTTCATTCCGTTTTACTTTCCTTTACTGAATATGCAACATTAGCCTCCAACTATTTGGCAGGACGTGACCTGTTCATTGTACATGCTCTGTAGATGTTCGTGGATGACTTGTCCCAAGTGATCATTCGTACCGTATAACAGCGCGCGTTTCCATTGCCAACTATGTTGTCAGTCAAATCTCGAGCACGATGTTGTTTTGCTACTCTTTATTCTTCGTCGCTCTGCGCATGCGTCATTCCATCTCAACTGACGCTACTTCCGTCGTTGAATCAGCAACAGGTGTGGATTCTTATGGTGGTTGTTTCTTTCATTAGGTGTATCATGTGCTCTTTCAAAAAAAAATGAGGGAACTTACTTTCGGAACATCTCTCGGAAAAGCAAATCAGCTGCATGCTGCTAAAAATTAAAAATTAAAATGAAGCTCAATTATCGCCATCTGAATCGAGATACCTAAGTTCATCTATTAGTGAAAACGAAAATACATTTCACAAAAATGCTGTAAGTCGGCGTTTCAATAAAATGCGCTGCACCCAAGAGAGGTTATTTCTTTAAAATCTATATGATTGGCTGGACGCGAAAGAGGTAATATTATTTTACTAAATTTTGAGATGTGGAAGAAGATATGTAAAAGCAATAACAAATCAGAAAATTAGGAACATTTTCAAAACCAGTCGTTAATATAACTTTGCCAAATGAGAAGACATTTATCAGTATTTGCTTAATTAAAGATTTAAAGAGCCTTCATAAAGACATATTTCAATAGATTTCATTAAATAACAAAACTTTATATATTTAAGCTAAAACTCCTTCTGTGAGATAGAATATTATTTATTTATTCATTACCACCCCTAAAATATTAAATTATGTTGAATGATGATCAAATTTATAATGGGAAGAAAAAATGTTTTGATTTAGGAAAAAAATCACGTTCTCGTTCTAATTTTTAAATGCAATAAAGGCTGATTGAGAATTTAACCCAAATCCAAAATGTATGGTAAATGAAATAATGAGTACAATTTTTCGTTTCAATTAAAGAACAAGATTAAAACAGGGTACAAAATACTGTTTTTCCCGCGTTCACACATTGAAAAGTTCGTACAGCGAAAATACACAATCAAGCATGTGACTATTAAATTTTTTCTTTTTGATTTCAAGATACAAATTTCTTAAAATCAAAATAATGTATGAAAAAATATTTCGAATAAAAACTATATCAAGCGAAAACATAAACAAAATATTTTATCCAGATCAATTATCCAGATGGCACCTCCATATTCAACGTTTATCTCTTCTCCAAATTATCCGGAAATTTTTCACTTTCATTTAAAAAAAGTTTAAGGTCATCTCGAAGTTTTTTCCCTCAGACATAATAAAGGGAAATCATTGCTAGAAAAATTCTGGATCAAAGGTTACGTTGAATAATTTTTTAGAGTTTATACTTGGATGGTTCAAAGAGACCCTCTATTAAGAATGGATAGGAATTAGGAATAGTATCACTGCAGTAATAACTATTGATCCTTTCAAACGTTTCTTCATAACTCCACCTTCGGTGTGTGTGTGTGTGTGTGTGTGTGTGTGTGTGTGTGTGTGTGTGTGTGTGTGTGTGTGTGTGTGTGTGTGTGTGTGTGTGTGTGTGTGTGTGTGTGTGTGCGTGCGTAGGCCATCAACCTCGATCCTCTTGACTTTAACCAACTTCCCCAAGCTAGAACTGAAAACCGGGAATCGTTCTCACTAGCCCAATAACACATATATTTGACATTTGACAAAAGTTTTGCAGTATTTTTTCTAATAATGCAGTTTATCCCAACACTTGGCGATTTCAAAATTGGCATCAAACTGCGATTTTGTTTGGTTGAACGTTGAAGTCCGTAAAACGGACCAGGGTAGCCACATTTGGCAAGATACTGCCAAATAATTCTTGTTGCCAAGGGTGGT